>JAAGNO010010367.1:64717-143139 GCA_033439905.1 Ceryle rudis
AATTGAATACAATCAACACTACAGTCCTACACCTTCTATTTTGATACTATGGTTTCCCAGCTTTTGATAAACTGAACCCTTTCTGCACAGACAATGCATTGTTCTATTGCAAGAGTGTGGGGGAGCTAGAAGCATGGGAGACCAGGGTCAAGGACACCAACAGCAGAGTGGGAACACTATTCAGAATGAAGAAGAACATGTCAGTTGAATGCTTCTGCTTAAATGGTCCGCAGTGAAATAGCTGGCACTGCTGAAATTAAAATGGTCTTATTCTAAGTTTTAAGCACAATGCATTGCTATGAGTGGTCCACTTTGTATCTCACAGTTTCACTGAGACTGCACTCAGATCAAGATTTGAAGACTGTTTTTTCAAGCTTTAATGCAAGAAACTTATTATAAATACAAAACCCGGGTTAGATTATGGCCTATATTTTACTGTAAACGGTGAGCAGAGAGTGGGGAATTTTATAAAGTCTTCAGTAGCAATGACTAAAGAAACATGTAAGTGCAAAGCCTGAACTCGCATCCTAAAAATATCTTACTCATTTTCAGACTTGATAAGTAGAGATGAGAGTTTAGGGCATTAGTACTGGTTGCTGTCACAACAACTGTACACAAGCTGCTATGAAGAGTCACTTTTCTGGAACAAAGCACCCGGTCCATAGAGATGAGGGGATGGCTGGCTGTAAGAGTTCGGTGAGGTTCAGCATTCCGCATCCCTAGGCAGCACAGAGCTCAGGAGCAGGCATGTTAGTAACAAAACTAACACACACGGCTTGTTCTAATTCTAAACAGTCAGCTGAAGACAGTGGTTCAGGGCAGCCACTAGGACAAGGATCATGCTGAACCTATTTGCTTTTACACCCACAAATCCCTAGCAAAATACTGATTGCCACCCACCTTCTGTGGTGACTGGGAGGGAAATCTCCATGCAGGCTGCAGACTGCGCTTTTCTGAAGGGGGGCCTCCCAGGCCCTCGGCGGTTTGCCTTTGAGACATCTGCGCTGGAAAGTCGTTTTCCTGAACCGCAGCTCTGGGATGTTGGACTTGTACAGTGACCATTCACGTGATCTGGAAAGTGAATGCAAGAAGGTCTTGGTATAAGTGTCAGCTCCCAAAATTCAAATGGAGGAGAGATGTATGTTCTGATATTTAAGAATGGGTTAAATCGAGTCTTCTGAGAATAACTGCTTATTTGTTTTACCAACCCAGCATGTATATGTAAGAATAACTCACCATATCTTTAAGGTGTACTTAGAAAAAATAGAAAGGGTCATAGAACTGGTTCATGGTCTTACAGCCACAGATCCCACAGCACAGGTTGACCTATGTGCACAGGTAATTTTTCAAGATACTGCTGGTAACACTGTCATCCCTGATGTTGTGTCTCCTAACAGGTACCAAATAAATTTGAACACTATTCTTCCTTTTTGCTCTCATAAAGAACTGCAAGTATAATTTACTACAGGATAGAAATTAGAGCTAGACATCTTCCCTACGTGACTCAAAGATGCATGAAATGGGCATCTAGCTGCTACTGTTTGGGATAATTATAAAACTAGCCATAATATTTCTAAGTATTTTATTCTTTATATACCACATAGATTTATTTTACTGCTAAGGAAACTGACTGCTGAACATTTGACTTGTCTACTATAGATCTAAAGATATGAGGCTAAGTCCCTGGACCCCTGCTAGAGGCCATGGTCAATCAGCACAGCACACGCTGCTGTCTGATGGGGTAAGAAACCAAACATGTCTGCTTTAAACTCTACCTACATTCATAGGCATAATTATTGTGGTCAGCAGGTAATTCATACTTAGTAATTTAAGTAAACAGCAGGTAATATGCATAACAAAAATTCAGACTTATGCAAGCACATTGAATATTTCTATTCAAAACAATGGAAGCTCAATACTAAAGGTAAAGATAAGTTTGGAGTTTCTGTCTTCATATTAATGTTAGGTTATTTATATCTGAGAATTACATCAGTCTTTAAGATTCTGCATATAATTATTATATTCAGTTAACTGTCTTTGGTTTCTATTGTATCTAAGGAAAAGATGAATGTTAATATACCAAGGCAAATTTATTTCTTGGTTACTGTGCCATGATAGGTCCACTAAGCATGATGAAAACCTATTTCTATATTCAGATAATAAAACAAATTCTATACTGAATACACATATAGTATGCTATTATACGTAGTCTTCCAATGGGTAAGTCATGTCCTTTCCATCTGAAAGCATTTTGGTCTTAATGAACAAAACTGGAAAGAATTGTTCAGAATTATATTTTAGAAACCAATTTAGTATCTGTACTGCATAATGAGACAGCTCTGTAGGAGACACAACTTTAATGATTCCTGTTTCTTAATATATGGCTATTAACTGAGATAACAGCAGATATAAAACTGATGTGGATGATTCATTCAACTTTGAGTTACAGTTTTTTCCAAAAAGTGATGGAACTATTCATATATTTCAGTAGAAAATCCTTTGAGATCAGGGGCTTTTTTCAAGGGCACAGGCTGACTGCTCAACCTCAGCAACAGAGACATCCTCATCCAGCTGCTTCCTTTCTTCAAAAATCAGTTTGTGGGAAGGAGTTTCAGCATGATATCTAATTATCTCCAGGGGGATCCTAGGAAGTGGTGAGGAACACAACAGAGTGAAAAAGAATCATATTCTATAGAAACAGCAACAACATTTGTGAGTCCCTTTCCCTGAACATTGTACAGAATGGGCACAATTCATCTAAACCCCTATTCCCTATGCCAAATGTTAAGAGAAATGTTTCTATGTTTCTCTTAGTATGCTTGCTTGTCTCAGTTACCTTCAGAGTCCCAAGTTAAACAAACCCAATCAGTAGGATCTGGGCACCTAAATCTCTTCAGCTGTTTTGACAACGCCTTTCCAAATAAGCAAAGCCGGCTCCTGCGCAGAAGAAAAATCAGGCCTCATCATAGAAGATGGAAGGATATCCCTTTGGGTACTGAAGTTGGTGAAATGTTAGTGAGTGCTACAACAATGAGCCTTTTCTCCTGTTTGTGGATAGTGAACTAAATAGCCAGGGCTCACTTGGTAGCTATTCTGTTCATTAATTTATAAATGCAAGGCTTATGCAAGCCATTGGGAGTAATCGTAACAGATTACCTCTTGCTACAACACATTGGTCCAGTTTATACTGATTTAACTCCACTGATTTAATAAAGCAGCTAGTAACACATTATATCTAAGTTGTATTAAAATATATAAAAGAGAAGCTCGTGACATAGAATTCTCTAACGTTCTCCATGTGCTGCTTCTACAGTGCAGGTCCTGGTTGTTTGTCTTTGTCCAAGTTTAGTTTATACACAGTAACATGTATATATTATGGACCCTGCCTTGTCATACAATTGTTTTAAACTACTTGGTGACCTCTGCAAAAAACAAGAGGAACCAATGATTTCCCAGTGAATAGCGGAACCCTGTTAAAACCAAATGCATTTGAAAATGTCAGCAAGGAAGGAGAATATGCATTTGCAGTTGCTGTCTAGCAAGTTTTGTTACACTAGACATAACAAATAAAAAATAATATCAACCATTTTTCTTTCAGTTCTAACAAAAGGGGTGAACTCACACAAAAAACTATCTGAAAACCAGTTCTCACTGTTCTGAGAGGTTGAGAACAAAGGAATTTAAATGTGACTAATTAGAAGCATTATAATATTGTCCTAAGTTGTAAGGAAGCAATCAATAAAAGGGCAGGCAAGAGGACCAGAGAGCTATGTTTTAATATGGAGGAGAAAGAACCTGAAAAATGAGTCCGAGAGAATCTCCTCAACAAATACCGAGGCATATGATCTCTGCTGTTAAAGGGAAGAAAAGTCCATCTCTTTCCACTGGTGGATTTTTGTGTATTATCAATAAATTAGATTTGGGGTAATAACTATGGGTGTGACTAACCTTTTTTTTTTCTTTACACCACAGAGATACACATTTAAATCAAGCAAATAAAAGAGATCTCATAACTATACAGATGGCCTGAAGAACTGTCTCAGGTTTGCATGTATAACCAAAATTTGTATAAAAGTAGCACGATTAGTGAGAATATAGGCTGACACCTTAAATTTTAACAAATTATTCTTGAAAGAAAACCCCTTACAAAGTCAGGATCACAATTTTCTCTTGGTGCAGATCAGTCAACCAGGCAGAAGAGGATGTGTGAGCCCTAGCAGGGGAGGTTAGTACAGATTGTGTTGCCAGCACAACACAGTTGCAGACGTATTTACCATCGTGTCTTCATCAGTTTGAAGAGGAGGAATTAATTGCCCTATTGACACACTGCTAGTACATTTAGTTCCACACCAAGAGTATAATGTACTGTTCACTATGATATTACATGTGTAACAAAATTGTATTTTTATTATGGTAATGAACTCCTATCATGTGCTTGATCCATCATCATTTTTTTTAAAAGTAGGGTGAACAGATTTATTTTTCAGAGAAATAAAAGACTGTGAAGTGGTTGAAAATGTTAAGTGTGTTCTCACCGACAGAGACCCTTTTAAAAGCAGTAGTTTTGCCTGCAATTATGAACAATGAAACCAAAATACAAAACATTATCCCGATGAGAAGCACTAAGAATATATTACCGTATGTAATAACATCACCTCTACATTATCACCTTTGAAAAACCAAACCCGGCAGTGCAAACCTAAAAATAAATCTAGCCTTGTTCTCTGAGAACAGTGGGAAAACTTTGGACTACTTGGATCTAACTCCGCTACTCAGATTTCTCTGCTGCATTTCTAGTGATGACACCACACTACTGGACTGACTGTCTCAAAAAGTACGCAACACTCAGCGTGCCTCAACAGAATAACATAATGCAAATTGTTGATAGGCTTTGTGCAATAAACAGGGAAATGGAGACAAAACTTGATCGAATTCTGAAACATAAGCACGAATCATGATACAACCTGAGCTGCACAGAGAACAACACTGAAACATGAAAGTGGAGTGGATGAACCACAAAACTACCTAGGATATCAACAACTAGTCCTGAGCACCCCTTATTAGAAGCATTGCACCTACATTTTCTGGGTTTAATTATCTGGTTTTAAAAATTAAAAAAAAAATCTTCAAAGCCATTGGACTGGAAACATTTTTTCAACTTGAACACAACAGAAATAACGCATGACACATGAGCTAGGGACTTTCTAAACAAAAGTCCAACTTTCCATCTGAAATGAATAAGATAATTATAACAAACGTGTCTGTAGTCTATTCTAACCATATTCTTCCAGCAATTCTTCTCCAGGTTTAAGAAAAATAAAAACAATTGCTTTTAACCAGAGGTAAAAATATCTGAAATAATTGGGCTGGCACCACTCTACAGATGTTAACATATAAATAAAGTGCTTCCAAATACTCAACAGAAAAAGGCACAGGCATGGTCTAATAAGGCATTCCAAGTATAATTATGTTTACACATAATGTTTATGCAGCAATCACAGGTATCACAGGGTGTTAGAGGTTGGAAGGGACCTTGGAGATCTTCAAGTCCAACCCCCAGTCAAACAATTCTAAAAAAACCCACCAAAACCTCAGGTTTTCCAAACTTTTTAACATTATGCATTATAGATTTTTGACAGGTTTAGTACCAGGTGATTGTGATAAACACACTAGTAAAAAATGTTCATTTGTATTTTAACGTTGCAAAAACAGATTTTGTGGTTGATAACTTCTGATGTAGAATTCTTATTTAGCCTTCTTTTGTTACTACTTTGTTGCCAAAATTTACATGGAAAATTATTACTTTTTCAATATTCTTCTGCTTGTATACATAGGGGAGTTACTAAGACTTTGGACGTTGCTCAAAGGCCAAAGAAGGTGATAGGCCCATCTGTCTCATGCCCAAGTCTCTGCCTACAGATGACAACCTGTGTGAGAGCTCAATCCCAGTCCAAGTCACTTACTATAGAAAACATCTGGGTCCAGGCAGGTCTGGTATGTCTAAGTGTAGCCCCAGATGTTGACATCTGGAGAGTATTACAACCTGAGAGATGTACAGATACCACAGGATGGAAGAATACTACATATACATTTGCACTCCTTGAAAGGTTAAAAACCTGTAAGAGTCCTCAGTAAGGAACTCTTCTTTAAAAATACAGAACTTAGAAACAGTTCTGTGTTACACTGTGAGCCTAACAGTTGCCTATCATTTTGCTATTATTGACTCTTTAAATGTATGATGATCTTTACTGCTTGGTTTGGTGTTCCAGGTAACAAATTTTACTGCCTTTCCCTTGTGACTACATTTAATGCTACCAGTTACAAATATTTTAGTCAGGGTATCATTTTGTTAATTTTAAGCACTTACCCGTCCTTTAAACTACTTGCTTATTAATTCTCCCACATAGACCGGTGGTGCCTTTTTTTTTTTTTTTTTTAAATTCTGGAAGGATTAGAAGTCAGAACACGGCCCCTTTCTGCATCTGGAAATATAACCATAACCACAGAGAACATACCTATTCTGCTGTAACGGTCGACAGAATTAACCTGCCGGTGAGCTTTTGTTTTCTGGTTTATTTGGACTGGCAGAGTGCCCATTCCTCCATTAATACAGGTTCTCTTTTAAAAATGTTTGACTATAAACCTTCTTTTGTTTCATTAAGGAAGAAACTGGTGCTGTCATACACCTGACCTCCAGCAGATAAAAGATTTTTATCTAGTAGGGTCCTAGCTACAGAATATCAAAAGCTGAAAACGTGAAATTGCAGAAAGGTCAAGCGTTTGAAATCATTTCTGTAAAAGTGAAAGCCTTTAGTCCAACTCACAGTATTTTTCATCTTAATACTGTTCAATCTTGCAGAAAAAATGGCAAAGCACATACTCCACTGAGTCAGTGAGAGTGTAGCCAGCAGCTTGAGGGATTAATCCTTCCCTTCTGTTTGGCACTTGTCAGACTGCATCTCAAGTCCTGTGCCCAGTCTTGGGCTCGCCATGACATGTAAGATACTGACATACAGGCATGAATTCAGCAGGGGCCCTCTGAGCTGGTACAGGAGTTGGCACATATGATGTAAGAGGAGAGGCTGAAAAATGGTTTTTTTCCAGCCTTAAGGCTGAGGGGAGATGTTCCTGCTGTCTGCAACTGCCTGATCTGAGTATATGGAGATGGCAGAGCCAGACACTTTTCAGATGTGCGCAGTGATCAGATGAGAGGCAAAGGACACATCTTGGAACACTAACTAGACCTGCTTTAAGCAGGGTGATGGCCTAGACAGTCTTCAAAGGTCCCTTCCAACTGTAATTATGCTATGTTTCTAATGACAAGCAGAGCTCAGATGATTCCTCAATTCAGGTGCCATTTTCAGACTTAAAAGTGAACAGAAATTACTCTGCCTTTCTGGAAGGAGGCACATCGGACAGTCTGTAATATCCTTTGCATGTAAAAATACATATATTTTTCAATGTATAGGGCCAAGTAAATAAAGCAAAGCATCATTACAGCTGAATGTCTGAATTGCCTCTTCTAAAAATGTCAGACCAAGGAGGAAAGCAACTCATAATTTCAAAGGTTCTGAAATGTTCTTTAACATTGTAAACAGAATTAGAGATCCAGAGCCAGAGAAAGTAGTGCAGAATGCTCCATCTAAAATCTATCATTTTGTACAATGCAGAACTAAGCAAAAACAGATTAAAAGTGTCAGAATTTTACCCGTGTCTAATGTCTGCTTTAAAATATTTTGAAAGGTTAAAGCAAGAATTGCTGTAAAGCCACTGTTCATCCTTAAAATGAAAAACAGATCTTTATGACATCCAAGTACTGCTGCACAGGTTTGGGAACATCCAGAACACTTCCCTTTCAATGAAATACAAAGGCATCAAATGGTGGATGGTTTTATATTATAATTCTATTACAACATGCATAAAATTTAAGGAATGAAAAATCAGATTCCACAAACCTTGTACAAAATGGAATGCAGTTATAACTAAAGCTCCTTTGTCTGACCCCTACAGTGTTTTATGAAGCCAACTTTCAAAATTACAGTTTCTGAGCCTCTGCATCAAAAGACATTTCTCAAATCCTTGAAAAAGCCCTGAGTTTATTTGGTACTTTGCCTAATTTTTCACTTCTGTATAAAATGGGACACATGAACTCTTGAGTTGGTAAGGAATTCATTCACTGCTTATAAATATCTGCAGAAAGCATAGGACATCATATTAATCTTTTGAAGATGACATTTTAGCAAGATAAACCAAAAGATGTCAGTCTCTATTTGCATTTTCTTTTGTTCTTTGGCTAATAAAGTCTAGGTGATAGAATATATTCTTACAGTGAAACCATCTGTTCATAGGAATTAAGTAAAGATCAGTAGTTACTAGGTATCTCCATTTTCACTTAGGACTTCTGTCTAGCTCCCTGTGATCACCTGGAAACTTTGGAAGCTTTTAATGAAATAAGCACAAATAATTCCTAAAAGAAAAATACAAGCTGATGATTAAAGTGTCTGGTGAAGCAAAGTTAGAAAACTCTCATATAAAAGCAGTTGTATATGTCTGGATATATTCCAGATTCTCCACTTGATTAAATTAGATTTGGATTATCCCCATAATTCATTTCACTGCAACAGTGCATGGAAGTGTAGAAAATTTCAGAAAAAAATTGGGAAACAGTATTAGGTTCAAAAATAAAGGTACTATCATTCAGAGCTGCCTCCGAAGGATAATAGGGAAACTGTACATTATGTGTGGCAGCAGTGTTGCATCTTCCTCCTGGCCAACTCAAAGAAACAATGATGTGCAGTAGCTAAAACTATCGAGGGGTTTCAAAGTACCCCCACATATGGCATATTCTCCTTTGTCTGTGTGGAGATACGGAATCCACAGGTGACAAGTTCTTCAGGAAAGATAGATAATAATCACTACAGCAAAATAAAAAGATGCTGAGGTCAACTTTATCAGTCATACGATGGCCAAAACGGAGTCCCAAAGTACCTTTAAGTCCTGAAAATCCTGGCAAGGTTTAACTAGAACACCCTGAGTCATCAGATCGCACATCATTATTCCCTTAAATGCTAGCAAACGACTCCCCAAGCAATTCTCACTACTGGCAGCATCTCCACCTGAAATAGATTTAACTTCTACTTAACCTCTACTCTTACAATTCAAAGTGAATGTGAGGACATTACATGAGCCAGATCCTAAGAAGGGAGCAGAACTCTAAGCTGCCAAGTGCTAATGTGTTTCCCAATTATACCCAGTCGGTGCTGAGAGTAGGCGATGCATCAGCACTCAGTAAAAGCTATGAGCCAGGGCCAACTGGATGGATGGACAGTATCTTATCGGTCAAAATGGTGACCTCAATATCTTTACAAGACACGTGGGCCAGAGAGTATTCTTATCCACTGAATATTCAGACTATGGGTACAATCTCAGGCAACAGCCAAACTGCAGATAAATAATCTCTAAGAGCTCTGCCAGTGTAGCCAGGACATTTTGGAACAGAAGTAAATGGAATGCAGGCATTATTCATCACCTTTTCCAGGAACTCTCATTTAAATTTAGCTCCTTACATTGAGGAAGAGGCTTTTTTAGCCTGTTATAAACTAAGCAATCTATAATTCAGCACAGTTTTAATGGCTAGAATAATTAACAGGAATCTTCTACCCTTCTAAGACAATATGAAGGAGAACTGAAAGAAGCTTTTTGGTTTTTTTCAGGTTGGTTGGTTTTTTTTTTAAAAAGACCTTCCTTTGCAGTTGATTAGCCATGAGCATCTGTCAGTTTATACACTGAATGTTGCTTCCACATTCTCTATCCTTAGCATTCCATCAGGTTTCTTGGTAATGCAAGTACAGCTTACCCTGTATCTGTGGCAGTGACAACAAACAGAACACCTAAGTGATAACACCTATTGGTGTGTATCAAGCTTTTGAAATGAATGGAGTTCCCCTGATTTTTTGCAAAATTTTGAAGTAGACCTTCTTAGACTTATTTTGAGTTTATACTTTGTTCTACATGACTAAAAATAATGAGTACAGGTAAATAGAGGAATGGTAGAAACGTGACTGTTCTGAAATCAAAATCACAGACGTGATTGTGCATTCCAGTAATCTTCAAACTTCCCTACATTTGTCATACATTCTAGGCCAAGCCTACAATATTGTCCAGCTGCCAACATGATTACAGGAAAGCTGATGGCAAGGGAGGTTTTTTCTCTGATATGCAAATTTTATATTATATAATAAAGCCCTCATGATTTATAGTTACATTGATTTGTTTCTTGCTTTTCTAAAAACCTTTAATTCCAGTATTTCTCTTTTTCATGTGTTATGATTCAGGACCTGAATCTATTTCATGCTATGTATGTGTCCTTCGATACGGTATATTTTTAATAACGCTAACAAAATGAAGTCTGATCTGCAGACTATGATCCATTAAGTCCTACTTAATGGCTGCTTTGTTATTTTTAAGTATTTGCCTTCCTTCTTAATAGATGCCCATTTATTTGGTGATAAATATTAATTTTACAGGTCTATAGCTGCCTTTTACCTTTTTGGAGTATTACGAGTATCACAATTTTCCACTCCATATTTTTGGGGTGTATGCCTACATTTGTAACTTCTCAAGTGTCACTGTTAATGACAGAGTAAGTTATTTCCAAATAATCACTATGTACACTGAAATCTGCACAATCTGGGTTGAATTTTCCAGTTATTTACTTAGTCTTTATGAGGAGCAATTAGCAGTTTTCAAAATTCCACGGTCATTTAAATGGAAGACATATTTATTCCCCTGACTTTTGCTTTAGGGAATGGTGCTACACTGGTTAATACATGCACATGATTCCTAGCGACAGAAATTAACTTTAGCTGCATTATGCAAGGATGTGATCCAACTTTAATTTCTGTCTCTAAAAAGACACTCGAGGTAATGAGACATGGCTACATGGCTTTTTCAGTCATTTTACACAAGAAACTTCCCATGAGAGCCAAACACAAAAGGCCTTCTTCAGACTGAGAATATTTAAAGACAACGATAAAAATCTTTGTGTGAACCACACATTACAAACCAAATGATACAAGCAACCCCCATTACGTGGATATTTAAGAGAGTATGAGCTGCCCTAAACATTTTTAGGCTATACATGATGTTAAATTTTCATTTTAGGTTTGGTTTTTGGTTTTTTTTTGAGGTGAAATGTCTGCCCTCACTATGCATTTCCACTGAAATATTAAAGAAGAACTGAGGAAAAGGTTACAACACTATGTACTTAACAGTTGGCTGAGTTAAGTCTCAAGTTGAGGACTGAGACACAAATGACTGATTTCTTATCTGATTTCTCACAAGTTCAAAGACACCATAAAATATAGATGTTCAACCATCTCATCACTGTTGTGGCATGGAATTCGTACATCAAATAAAGAAAATAGACTAGCGCATGCACTGGGTGTTATAGGCAGAGATAAACATCACTGACAACCAGTTATAATGGCTCAAGTGTGTAAAAAGTTCTGGAGCCTTTTCATAACCAAATATTACACACACAGTGTGTAATGACTGACAAAATATGTCTAAATGAAATAAATGAATATTAAATAAGCAAAATGCTGAGAGCTGCCAACAGAACTGTATGGGTTAATAGGTGGGTTTTAGAAAGCCTTTTCAGACAAAGCCTTCAAGGTTATTGTGTTATCTCATGAATCAGTTGGTAAAATGTTTTGCCAATGAATGTAAGGAAGTTTAAAGCTGTTGGCTTTTGCCTACCGTACCAAGATCAGTCTTAAGATCTGTTGGCAGACTTAACTTTCTTGATCCTTTAACTGAAACAACAGAAAAAGGAGAAAGGCAGTTGTTAATAAGTAAGAAAGAAAAAGGAGTGAGGGAAAACAACATGCCATCTTCTGGTCAATACCATGTTGCATATTTGTAGCATTTTTTTTTTTCCCCAATCAGCATATAAAGGCAGAACTATGGTTTAAATATTTTCATGTCACCATTCAGCAAAATAAACGTAACTGAACAAAGCATCACTGGAAAAAACATTACTCCAGCTCTCAAGAAGTGAATGGTGCTTTAGACAGCTTTGGCTGCGCGCTGCAATATCTTACCTTGTGATGACAGGAATGATAAAAAAAAAACAAAACACAAATGAGATTAAGGCAAATATTGCAAATGCTGGTTATGCAGCATATCACAAATATTTAAACACCTGGAAACCGATTTAATAACAGGGTGCAATGGAATTATGAGTTCTGATGACATCATACTCCAGGATACGATTAGAAAAAGAGAGGGCATATTGTACAGGTAATGGAGACAACACATTATATTATGGAAAGGAAGACAGATTGCACAGAAACGAAATTCAAGAGCTTCAGGATTTAATGTGGTGTTATCTAAATATCAAAATATTGCACTCAATTTACTGAAGATTTAATGGTCTGTTGTGTTCCAATTATGCAACAATACTATGATTTTGCTTCTGTTCAAAAATGTTTTCATTTCCTTTCACATGAGCACTTTTTTAAACAATGAACACCAGAGAACTGAAATGAAGCATGTCTTGTAGCAGTCAAAATGGCATTAAATTTATTAAAAGAATGCCTTAATAGATCTTTTATTAATTATTCAGAAGACTTAATTTCCAATACGGCTGTTTCATTTTTACAGTCATTCTGTATTTTTTCCACATTGTTTTCTGGCTTTTACCCCTCACCCATACCTGTTACTCAAAGTGACCAATGGAGTGTTTGCCAGCTAACTATTACACTTCTAAAGGAAGTCCCACATGGTACACATCACAGTGGCAGGAACACTAGGACATATGAATATAAGGAACAAGTCCTTTGTAATTTATATTTAATAAGCTTTTAGGTCAGCAGGATGCCCAGAACAGCCACTTACCATTTCAAGTCACAGAGCCCCTAAAAAGAAATTCTGTTGCATTCTTTTGCAGTGTCATAAACTACAAAGCCTGCAATGTGGCAGAAGAAAATATCAGCTGGCACCTGTGTTAGATGTTTTTCTTTTTTTCTTTCTTCAAGGAAGAGTAGCGGAGCCCTTCAGGCTCTTGAGCAAAGTTTTGGTATCAGTAGTACCAGCACAACCCTCCCAGTAACCCGTTTCTAGCTGTCACTTCAGCTGGATGCTTTGGGACAAAGCAAAGAGTTCAGATCTACCCCAACATCAAAACACACATCGCTAACACTACTACCTGAAAATTCTCTAATTGGGATACCAAGGGTTAGGCTCCTACATCAATTCTAGATGCTCACACGAAGGGCAGCTTGATTTTCAGAACAGCCTTTAAAAAACCATTCCATTTATCTGAGCAGCTGTCATACACTCTTTCAGGCTGTGAACGGAGGATACTGCTTCAGAAAACCAGTGCTTTGCTATAGGGAAAGAAAAAGAAGCATCACTTGTGGTATAATCTCCTTGAAAGGAAAGGACAACATCTGGCCCAACCAGCCCTCTGAAAAAGGATTACCAATTCATAAGGAAGACTGTAGGACACTTTACTAACAGACTAGGATCTAGATTAGGATATTTCAGAACTATAAAACCTAGCTGCATTTAACACCAAGGAGCTTCACTGGAGTTGTTATTACAGAGGCTTTGAGCTTTGCAAATTAGTGGTTTAACCTCTTCTATTTCTATGTTACAGGTGCTTCTGTATAACAGGAATTACATGTCTTACGTTGTGTGCCACAGCTGCTCCCAAACTGTGGTATCTATGTCTGAACTGCAAGACTGCAGAAATAGCTCCCAACTATTTGTGTGCAGGCTCATACAGCACATGCAGAGTGTGCACTTTCCGATTCCTCTGAAGGACTCTAAACAGGCTTGATTGAGAGCTGCCACAGCTGCACACTGACAAAAAAAGGCATCCCATACACAAGGCTGCAATCTGACATAGTCTCAGGATGCTGGAGGGGCTGAGGATTGGAAAGAAGAGGAATATACAGTTGATTCATTGGTTTATGGGTACAGGGCTAGAGTAGAGGACATGGTGAGTAGGGGCTAAAGGTCAAAGGAGACACACAGCATGAGGAAATGAAGCAAGTGCAGCTGAGCAGGCCAGAAGTTACTCCTACCACCACCTCTGCTACCAAATCTGGAAAATTTCAGTGTGGGACACGATTGTGCTAGAACATCATTGTGCTGGGACTCAGCACGGACCGCTGTCAATAGACCACATCTTTGAGGGTAAAAACAAAAGGAGCTGGTTGCTTTCACGCTTTACTGTGATTAAAGCTGTGCATATTACTTTCCTTTCTTTTGGGGGGGTGGAGTAAAACTAACATTTTACCATTAAACTGATCAGAGTGTGGGAATTATTATGTAACCTATTTTTAGTACATAAATCACGCATATTTTACTATCCCTACATTTATTCTAAAGGAGGATCATGCATGTAAACCTATTGTGCTCAGAAAGAGCTTTTGAAAACCAGTTTAATTTAAGAATGAAGCATAGTATAAAGGTTCAAGATGCAAGCAGAGTTGTTTGTTACCTTTATTGTTTGCATACATGCTGGGGGCAACCAGCAGAAACTGTGATGCCACAGTGCAAGGCAAGACAGCCCCTGCCCAAAAGAGCATAACGTGTAAACAGTCATCCAACTGTGGGATGAGAGAGAGGCACACACAGATTTGATAGGGATGATCAGGCAGCTATCTAGGCTGAGCATCCAGGTCTCCTGACCTGACAACATCCTATCTCATAGCCATATGTTTCCTATCAGTCTTTCGATGAAAACACCAAGGAACAAACAACAAACAAACGTACACTCAAAGCTATAATGTTCATTGGTGTGCTTCTCTCAGCTATTACAGCAGGACTGTAGACAGATAATTTAATATTATTATAGTGAAGGTGACTTCATACAGCTCTTTTTCTGCTAGGGAGCTTCTGCCTGCTCAACACTTGGGAATATCAGTCCCAGTGCCCCACTGATAAAACATGGTTTTAAGAGCTTAATATTTAACTAGCCAATTGGACAAGGTCCAAAATAAGGTCTTGGATGTTTGGCTGCTGGGGCTCAAAGCCAGTGTAGTCACAACCCTGTTCCTTTGATGGCTTCAAGCAGAGTGCCCCAGGCAGCACTTTCCCATGGGAGCTACTTTCAAGTTGAACCTAACTCTGCCCTGCGCTACCCTGAGCTCAGGGCCTTTTGAACCTTGAACCATGCACCACAGGCTGCACAGGGGTAGCCCTGCTGCTCCCCCTGAGCCAAACACCATAGCCCACACCCAGGTCCACACTTCCTCCCCTCTGTCAGCTCATACTGCTCCATGTTCCTTGCTAATCCCTACATACAGATTCCTTCTCAAGATCTTAAGCAAGCATGAATTCACCTGATCAGAAACACCCTCACATGCTGGAAAAAAATGATAAAATGCACCTTGTATTCATAGTGCAGGAGCTAACCTCCCTTTAATGATTAATTTACCTTCTGACTAGTAAACATTCTTTCTGATTTCATATAAATAAGTAGAAATGGTTATGCTGGCAGTGTCATCAATAATCAAGTTTCAAAATAAATTACATTTTCTACACACACAAAATGTTTCAAAACATTAACTTTCTTGCTTTTTTTTTCCATGAGACTATAATTTTCAAATAGAGTCAAACCTCTTCTGCTGCTTTGAGTTAAAAAAGAGCGACTGTTAAAATCTTAATAGTATTCTTGTTGATACAAAGCTATTGAAAAACATTTCATGTAGGAAAGTGCAAGCTTGGCATGGCATAGGCCTAATCCCAGCAGATTTAACTAGGGAAATGAATCAGGATAGCAGCACTCAGAAATCACAGCATGTGTGAAAACCTTGTACTTTTTCCTTTAGGGACCTGTTCCAAAGCTCATGGGAAGCAATTGTGGAAATCTTTACATAGCCTCCTCTAAGCTCTGTAGCCTTAAAAGCATTTTGGACATGAGCCTCCAATGAGGGTGATTTCTTGAGAAAAACCACAAAGGCACTTTTATTTTAGAACACATATTTGAAAAGCCACTCCTATACACAGACCGATGAAATTCTTTTCTTTTGCTATTTGAAACAAGTCCGAACTGTCCATTGTATCTTACACAACAAAGTTAAACTACCTCTCAAAGATGTATTTGCTTGTGCTCACAGTGTATTCTCAACTACATGCTTCAATATGAAGCTGCATATAAATGGCTAAAGCAGTAAGGGACATATATTATACACTTATGCATATTACATATATTATATTCCTAAGTGCCCCTGCATAAATTTTGCTAATGAGATGATAAAAATAAAGTTAAACTTTACTGGAATGAGTACTGCTCTGAAATACATTACACGGTAATTAATTCCAGCATTTACATCATGAGTTCTTACAAGGCCTCAGAGTGTTCTGTTTTAGAGTTACTTAGCTCTCACATGCTATCGTAGAGTGAATGTCGTACAAAGTCCTAACTTTTAATCTCCAAATCACAAACAACAATCCAAACGCAGTTTGACTTTCTCCGTTGAAAGCACATGGCATGAATGAATGAGATATTCTGATGGCATTGAAAAATCCTGATCTCCACTGTTCTTCGTATGATACGAGGGGTTTTTGTAAAGCCAAATACTATTATGTGGCATACCATGCTGCATCACTCTTCTTATGAAACATGCTTTATACACAGGAGTGTTTTTTTTTTTTATTTTTAAAGTTTTTTGTTTCACAATTTTTGCCAACGTACTATTCCATATATATTGCTATATCTGGAACACATTATTTACACTGGAAAATGCCCCCCACCCAGATACCCACAAATAAGCAGAATCTTTCCAATGGATTTACTAACATTTTGTCTTCCTATACAGTATTGGAAAGGCATTACTATAGTATTTAAATACTAATTTAGCTAAAATAAGATACCAGTGGTTAAGGAAGGTTATTCCTCTCCTCTGCCTACCATTTTGGATATGCAAGGGTGGTATTTCTTCAATCACTGCTACCCCCAGGGTGGCACTGTGAACTTCAGAGGAATGTTCATGAAATGGCTTAATTTCATGTTCTGGTGTGAAAGGCATTCAGAACAGGAATATGATTTTTCAGTAACACTGTCTGCAATGCCATGCTTTAGCAAATTGTACAGGAGGAGCAGTTGAAAAGACAGTCTCGTGAAACAAGTTTAAAATATCACTTAATGGAAGAAGTTGGATTTGTACTGAATTAGAAAGCAGCCCTGCATGTATTTTTCAGCACCAAGTCCCTTGCTCAGTGCTCCAACACTCGTATCGGGGATAGAACACAAATGCCTAATTACGATTTGGGGCAGGGGAGAAGAGAAACGACAAAGCTGAATTACGGAGTTGACAGGCTGGCTTTGCAGAAGGTTAGTCAGAGGTTAAAACATTGACAAGCAGTAGGATGTTACAGGCAGACTACACCTTTCAGGGAAACCAAAATAGTTCAGGCAGGCTAAGCTATGTTCAAGCTCAGACCAAGGGATGAGGAGACAGGAGATCTTCCAAGTTCTCCAAGAAGCCTTTATCACCACTGTTCTTATGGACCTGGTTGGAACTGAAATCTAAGTTACTAATGGCTCTCTTAGATGTAAAACTGCTTGTGTCTACACTGACAATTAGTGCGCTGGAAGACTTCTTCCTAGGCATTGTCTTGAAGCCCCAAAGTATGTGCTTGAGCACATCAGTGCTCCTCAGGTCATTCCTGTTCTGATGGGACTGAGGATGAAGTTGCTTACCAGCATGCCATTATGTGGGTAGCGTTTGTCATATAGACTAGCATCCTCCAGCAGTCTGTGCTTTGTGCATACTCAGGACCAGTAACTGTCATGAACATCACTGCCAGGTGAAAAACGGATGTTGATGTGCTCTGGCAACCATAATGGATTGCAACAAATCAAATTCTATTCCTTCTGTCTTTGCAATCTCATCAGCTAGTGACATAGTCATACCCAGCAGAACCTTCACTGGGAAGAAGTTTGAATCACTTGACTCAGCAGCCAAGTGCTTTTCTGTTTCTGCTAAATTTCTGAAGGATAAAGTGTTTGCAGCAGAGGAATGTGGTCACTGCTTTCACAAACACAGAAACAAGAGACACTACAGAGTACAGCACACATCCATTATGGAGCCTGCGTGCCATGAACTTTAAATAGATCACAGGAAAGAATGGAAGGAGAAGGATCCTGCCTGATGAATCTGTAACTATGCACGTCAATCAGTTGGATTCTATGAAAAAGAAATGCTAGCCAGGGCAAAGGCTGATGCAGCTGAGGCTGTGCTGATAAGCACAAGGTAATTCTTGGAGGTCACAATTCTGTGGTCAATTACTCCAGGTGATTAGATTAGATTTGTCTAGTCTTATGCCGAAGCAAATTACTTTAATTTTGCATTAATTAATATCAGTCACAGTAAAAGTAACTTCTATTTTAAAAAGCAGTTAATTCTAATAATAGTTACTGCCTACAAAATTGCACCTGATCTCACATTTTTAAGATTCAAATATAGCTTGGAAAACAGCATGGAAGGGCTAAAATAGGAAACACTCATAAATATGCCATGTTTTCCCTGCTGAACAATCTCCAAATCAGAAAAGCAGAATAAATTTTGGAGCAAACTATCTTAAATTTATCTGAAATATATACTTTTGATCAGTAGCAGAATGAAAAATTGAAGTTAACTGCAGAAAAAGTAAGGTGCGACAGGAGTCACTCACCATTATAAAACTAAGGATGTGCACATATGTTTACTGAGTCAGTGATCTCTTAGTTTTCAGTAAAAGGAAAAAGAATTTGTATCTCATTTCTGGAGAGAGGATTGAAAACATGAATCCCAGTGAGCCACACAATCAATAGTCTAATTATACTGAGTTAATGTTTTATTTTAAAGCCCATATCCTGAGTGTCTGAGGCCCAGAAGTCCAAGCTCCTACTTTTATACCAACATCGTTATAGCCCATTTCATTTTGATATTCCCATATCTACAGGATGTGGTTTGCAAATAGTACAAGGAAACATATATTTTAAATCAGCTTTTCTTTTAGTTTTTGATGTGTCAGGAAATACTTCTATTAGTTTCAGCTTTTTGTAAATTACTAATCAGTGGCCTCCATTCAAGATTAATGTGTCCTGTTCTAATAAAGAAAAATATGTGAAATAATAAGAGGATTTGAATGGTGTGTTTGTGGGAATTTGTTATCATAACTAAGGAAAATAATTATATATCAATACTTACCAAACTAGAAGGAAATATATGATATGTATACTATAAGCAAATTTAATGCATCACAGCTAAATCTTCTTATTTTATATCACATTTCTATCACATTTAAAAGTCAGCTACTAGAAAGGAGCTCTAAGCAACCATCTTTGAGACAGTGAACTCACATTAAAGAGATCAATGCAGAATAGGCACTTGAAGAAAATGTCTCTAGGAAAGAGATGAACTCCACCTTCTGAAGGACTATGGGTTAAAATGTGAAACACGTGTAAGTTTTTTAAATGGCCAAGATTTCACTGCTGGGTCAAAATGGCTGATAAACAAATATTTTTATTTGAGGTTATACTTTCATTATAAATTACATAACTTAGGTACTGGTGGGTCCTAATGGTTAAAATTGACCAACTGTGTATTGCTCCATATCAAATAATTTCTCTACATGCACATATGTATAATATATAGACACAAATTTATAAGGACTCCCTACTAAAAAACCCAACCAATCAAAAAAAAACCCAAACAAAACCAACCAAAAAAAAAAAAAAAAGAAACTTAGAAAGCCTTTTAAGAAAACAGAGAAACAAGCCTCTAATAGGAGGATATAGGAATAGACCTGCACGATGCTGTTAATTGAAATTTTTTCAGTCTTCAACTTAAGATGCACCACAGAAATTTAATTTTTCTTTAAGTAAACAGATTTAGGGGTTTATTGTGCCGTGTAATCAGCACTTTTCCAGTAATTTCTTCTCTTTGGAACTGTAACTATGCACTTCACTTCTTAGGGATTAATGAAACACAGTGATGCATGACATGAATGGCTTATACAGACTGCAGGAAGAGAAGCCAATCACCTTTACCTGAAGTGGGAGACTTGCAACGCTCTAGCTCCAGGGAAACTGGGCTGTCACTGAGTTCAGTCAGGCCTGAAAAAATGGAGTCAAAAAGTTAAGTTACAATCTAACAGGGCATGCTTCAACTTTCTTGGTTGATGATACTCTGCACTTCAAAGTCAATTTGGAGAAAGGAATGGTGTGAAATGCAAGGGAAATACCTGCTTCAGATAACTGCAGTTATCAAGCTGACACTGCAGAAATTTAGGTCTGGTTTAAAAAGTAAAATCACACCTCTTGTTAACTTAGCTTTGTTTTCTGTGTGCCTCAGGTAGACAAAGAGTGACTGTACCTAACGAGAAAGTAAATATAGTTTAAAACTTAAATGTCTGTGATATGATCAAACTCATTCATCCCTGTCAAACTGATGTGGAGACAACTTTATGCTTTCAAATGCTGCAGAATGCAGGGAGGAAAGCTTAAAAAGAGGGGAAGAAGAGGGGAAGGAAAAACCAGTACTGGTGAAAGAAGATAGTCAATACAAAAATATTACCACTGCTATGCAATTTTAGGAACTTTTATATGAACTCACACTAGACATCTCGTTTTAAAGGACACAGAGACAATGATAATGCTGTCTGAATATAACACCAAATTGTTCGATAAGATACTTTAGACATTGTTTATAAACTAAGATCCATCTTTGGCACAAGTTGCATGTGCAAGTTTAAACAGGCCTTTTGGCATGCTAAGGGAAGGAAGTCTGAGCTCATGCTGTTCTTTACCACAGCCTAACTGTTGAGCAGGTGACCTGGGCATAGCTATGTTTTTTCATACGTATCCCACAGTGCCCTATATCAAATGGTTCACGCTTTTTCTATGGAGTTCTGACACTTGATGCCTTATGCTCCTTGGGATGCGCTGACAACCCAGCACGAGACATCCATCTGCTAACAACATGGACTCACAGCACTCAGGTCATAGAGCATAGTGACCGTTAGCTCACATTCAGATGTGCAGCACTGTCATACTGATACTGTGTTCATGCACACCTGGAAGTCAAACGTCCCATCACAACCTTTCAATATGCTTTAATCTGGCACTATGACTCCTGCAATGTGACATGTTCCAGGTTTTATGGCTTCTGAACCCTCAGACTCAGAGGCCCTTGTCTCTAAAATTCATATGGACTCTAGTTTTTAAAAAATTCTACTACCATTTGGTCACCTGTGCTGCTCGCTCTGTATTAAAAGCAGTCAGATCTTAAGGTAGGCACTGATATTTTTTATTACAATGTAATTTTGAACTGCTCTGAGAAATGGGGAGAATCCAGAGCCCCTACAAGCAGAATAAAAATCTCCTACCGCTAATGAAGCCGCATGAGTGCTAGAACAACTTTAAGCACACTTTGGGAAAGCAGTAGTATCGATCTGACCTGTTAAGTCAGTAGTAATGATGTGTTTGCTCCTGATTTTTAAACAACAAAACATCACAATCTAAATACTAATATTGAAAATCAAAAATATTTTGAGAAACACACTTGTTTTTTTGATTCAACTTAAAATCTGTGAGAGAATTTTATGTTCCAATCAATTGCAAGTCCAGTGAATTTTGATGTTATGACAGGATTCAGGAACTGGAGCCATTTAGGGACCCACAAAAGTATAGCTTTCTTACAGTAAATCTTACGTCTGCCTGAACCCTCTGGGGTTTCTGTATGTACCTAGAGATTTGGGACATAACTGATTTTTGCTGCAGAACTGTCTGCAAGGTACAGCAGGAGCGAGTTTGGAACATCCATAAAGCATCAGAGGCCTTAGACAAATAACATGAAATATTAAACTGTTTCTTTTGCAAATGCAGTGTTGGAGATATTAAAATTTTAACACTATGGTGATGATGTTGTGATTAATGAAATTCTTCTAAGCCTTGTGTAGTTACTTTTGTTGATAGTTACAATGTCAAATGCCCAGTCAGATTTTGGTTCTAAATAGAGTTTCTTTTTTTTTTTGGCAAGTTCACACAAACAATATCACAGCTCAAGACAAATTGTGGCACCGCTAACTTAAGTCGGAAAGGCACCAAATCGCATCACTGTTCTGAAAACCCAAGAGCAACCACCCCGAGAATACCGCAAGCTCTTAAAGTCTGGAAACAGTTTTACAACCTACAATAGTAAAGATACATTTCATACCATGGTATTTAAAAATGATGAACATGTGAACTTCTCTGCATATCTAGACTTGTTGTCAAGCCACTATCACTTCTAACAATGACCACCAACAGATGCTTTTACAAAAAGCACAATAAGTCCCCATGTTAAGCACAAATTGTATTATGTGCCCTGCACAAGGGCATTGTCTCCATCTTAGATTTGCTTAAGTGCTACCACTTGATTTTCTCCTGCCATAACTCTTTCTTGCTTAGTAGTATTATAATGAGTGCTTCTCATCCCTCCGTGTATCCAAAGTCTCTTTTAATCTTACTAAATTCCAATGTTATATGGCAATGAACTGCACAATCACCATTCACTGAAAGGAATAAAGATACATTTGTCAATTTTTGTGTGTTACCTTTGATTGCATTAAATGTTGCCTTTTGTTTCTCTTTGAGATAAGAAAGGTTGCTCTCAAGCTTTTCTTTGTACTAGTGCTGATTTTCTACTGTCATTTCTTTTTTAATGAAACCAAGCGAAGTCTTTTCAATTATTTATCATGTATAAGTATTTCCATGCAACACAGCTTCCCTTGAATGTTTGAGCAACTACAGTAGCTACTGAAATCAGATTACAAAAATATATTCACTTTTCATTTTGAAGTTCTGTAGGTCCAATCTGTGTTCCGAGATATTTTAACTATTTTTAGAAAAAGAAAACAAAACAAACAACAAACCAAAAAAAATTCCATGCCAGCAAATTTTGAGTCCATCTAGTGCAAGAAGAATAGAGCACCAAAACTAAAGGAAATAACTGAGACTAGCAATGTGAACAGCCATCTGTGAGAAGTACCCGTTCACACTACAAAGCAATTGGCTTTGGTTTGAAAAAATTATAAACATCTGAAAATAGTGCAAGATGTGAATATATCGCACAAGGCATTAAAGCACTTTTAAAGACACATCTCATGGATACTTTTCAAAGTTTAATGTGATTCCCATTTCCTCTTTATTAAAGGATGAACAAAAAATGTGCTGTCTATTATGGATGAAGTAACAACTATGAACTCATAATTTAATTTTTTTTTAATTTTAAATTTGATTTCTGATTAAATGATTCAGACTGATCATTTAATTAAAACACCCAAAGGCATCACATCTTTTTTTATAAATAGATGAATTACAAATAAAGAAATATTCACAAGCCAATAAGTAAGCCCAGTGTTAATCTATCATCTTCACACTGAATTAACATATTATGTTTTCTTTATGTTTAAATATGGTGCATTCTTTGGAAATGTCTTAAAGCTCAGCCTCTATTAGCCGCTACTGTGTTGTCAGGTATGACTTAGTGTCAATGACTGATATGCAATGACTTATAACACAGTATTCTGTAGTCCTCCTGTCAGACCATGGTTAGGTCTACTCACATCCCCTCAAGGGACTGGCCTGAAGGAGGAACAAAGAGTTTTCACTGTAAAGTCTTCATTTTGAAAATTAATTCCCAGTGGGTCAACACCCATTGAACTTGCTGACTTTATGGATGCTTCATAAAGACTATTTATTTTCCTGTTTTGCCCACAGATGGTATGAATTTCTAGTAGGAGATGCAAATTGTTTTGGTAAGTTGGTATTTTTATGTTCTGCTGCAAACAGTTTCTCTCTAGATGCAGTACATGTACTTGTTTTAGTATTTGAATACATGTTATCTACCACTAGGAAATAGCATCTACAACTTGATTTCAACTGAAAGAAAAAATTAAAAAAAAAGAAAAAAAAAAAAAGAAAAATAAACCCAACAAAAAACCCAACACATTTCTGCACTACTGCACAGATAGTTCATTTTATTTGGCTTGGCACTTACTCTTGTTACAAAGGAAGGTGGCTGCCAGCAGACATTATAGTAAATGGAACGGGTCATCAACATCAGAAAGCAACCTCCAGCTCTGCACTTACCCTTGTTTTAGCCTCTTGTTTTCCTCAAATTACCTCCCCGGATAGAACAATTATGTTTCAGTCTCTCCCATTAGGTATGCCTAGAACTGATTGCATTTCTCCTTCTAATTTCTTCCCTTCTTGCTTCTCCCTTCCCACTTTCACCTCCCAAACCAGAGAATGTGCTGTCTTAATGCTCTAAATTCAGTCTGGGTGCTTTTCAGTATAACTACACATGTATACATTACTCTCATCAAGCTCTCTGTAGATTTACAGGCTAAAATACCAAACAATTATTCCACCACTGTACTTTGCATATTGGATGTCCTTGACATTGCTAATCATGTCTTCCCTTTGGAAAACCTCTCTTCCTCAACAAACTGCTTCTTTCCCTGTGTGATGGTTTGGTTTGTTTTTCTCTCCTTTGTCTTTTCAGTTGCGAGCACCGCAGACTGACAGATCAACACCTTATCTCTGTCGCAGTATTTGAGGAGATTGTCTCCTATAGACAGGGTAGTATTTTTTTTTATTTTTTTTACCCTAATGATTTAGAAATACGCATCTCTAACTGGGATTCCTTCCATCCAAGTTTACTCACAAGTGTCCAGACAAGAACTTAACACTGACAAGATGAAATCTTTTTTTTTTTTTGTCCTCAAGTCTTCTGTTTGCTACTTCAACACAGCTAACAGTACCACTGTCTTCCATGATACTCTAATCCTTGGTTCCATCGTTGGAACACCATGCTTTAACTCTCAGATTCAGGATGGATATTAAGCTAGAATGTTTCTTCCTGCAAATAATCTCCAAAATGACTGACAAATGTCTAAGTGTCTTGCTCATCGATAACCTCTTCTTTGGCTTCATTGCCTGCAAGTCTTATTCTCTGAAACTGGTCCTCATGCAATTATCTTCCTGGTTCATTACTTAATAGAATCATCTCCTGATATGTTTTCCCATTAACTTCCATTTTCATTTATCTAAACCTCAAAACTTTAGACATAATGCTTGTTATCACATGAAGCTGATACATTAAGGCAAAAGCAGGAGCAGTCAACTGCACAATTTCCCAAAATAATTTATTTTTCTTTTCCTGTCATCATCCCTTACAAGAAAAGATAAACTTGTAAGCAAAATCCTAAATCCATTCTCAATACCCATCTTAAAACTCTTATCTCAGATATGTAACACAGCATAACTTGAGAATGACTTAACAAGATGTTTTACTGTCTATGACACATTCTTTCCATGTTCTTTGTCTTATTGCCTGGTGCATCTTCCAGATCATACAGTACATACTCCTGTGTAAGTATCGATGGCAAAACCAACAACCATATAATTTTTGAGGAAAGAAACAGAGCTGTTAACGTTCTTGCACAAGAGTCAGACTCATACTCTTCAGTTATGATGTATACAGAAAAATTTTGCGGATTTTTCTAATTGGGGGGTTGAAGATGAAAACAAGAGAATACATTTTCAGCTATGAAAAACTCTATGGTCTGTGTTTGTTATCTTTAATGGAAATGTTGACCATTTTTGGTCTTGAAATTTATTAAAGTTTGAACAGTGGAACCCCCCCAAACCTTTGACTGCTGTTTGTCCCTGGGGTTCTCTGTTGCAGACTTGAAATTAGCAGGACCAGAATAACAAACTTTAAGACATTATACACCAAACCTTTTTGTGGACTGCAGGATTTGTAACTGCACTAGACTTATAACTAAACAGGCCACCTTTTATGAAGTATTATGAAACAAAGTCATGTCAATCAGTTAAGTAATCAGTCTGAAGACAGAACAGAATTTGTTTGAGTGTACAAATGTGTTTCAATTCTGTATTTATGTGACATGATAAAACAACAGCCACCCCTTTATCTTGCCTATACTAAGTATTTAATATAAAATTACCTCTCCCATTCTGTGAAAACTACTTTGAAAAAGAGATGAATGTGTGGCATCCTGGAGACCTAATTACATATAAGCACTGCTGTTAATTAAGATACATTCAGCTCATCTGTTGAACAGTTCTTTCTGCAAAATTAATTATAGCTTTGTTCATTGCATTCTGCAGTGATGAATACTAATATTTAAATTGCATATCACTATAATTCAAAATTTAAAAGATATTAAAACCATTAATTTTCATAGCTGTCTTTGATGTATGTATTTTTATACCCACTTTACATTCCTCATTAAAGATCAGAGGCATGGGATGGTCCCCCAAAGCCAAATATTCAAGTACCAAACCAAGATTAAAATTTTAAATTTCACAGCACTCAATCCAATTGGTACCCTTTTAAGCCACTTTGCTCTTCTGAAAATAGGGAAGAATTAACTTCAACCAGGCAGTGCCATTGCAAAACAAGAAATGCTTCATATAAGTGGATGTACACTGAAATGAATATAAAACCAAAGAAAGATACTGTCATCAAGAATGTAACATTGTTGTAAAATAATTTTTAAGGCCCAATCCACCCCATATAAGTCACTGAAGTTTTCTCATTGATGCTTTTGGAAGAAGAAAACAGATTTGAAATATCGGTATAATAAAGACAATTGTCAAAATTAAGCATGATTGACATCACAGAATGTAATAAGTTGGCATGCACGCTGAATGTGTTTAAAAAAAAACACATTACAAAGCACAAACACATGGGTTTAAGTCAGGCATAGTCCCATCATGATAAAGCTACTTGCCTAACCTTTATAGAACTTACTCTGATAGGAAGTACGGATCCGTTTCGTTAAATCTGGATAAAAGTTAGACAGGCCACGCATGCAAAAGTTGTCTTTGGAACATGCCAGTACACCAGCATCAGCAGCAGGCAGAGGAAAGAGAGAAAAAACAGTCTAAAGTGAAAGGAATTGGTATCAACCAGCATCTAGAACAGCCAAGGTGAAGAAATTTCAGCAGGTGCTTACCTTCCAGTTGGGAGACATAACAAGAAAAATAATCAAAAAAGTAAAGGATGTGGGATGGATGGTGAGAAAGCAGCTGAGGCTTTTTATAGATGCGTAATTTCAATGAGCAATGTAGAAGAGTACAATTCTTCTTAATGGTCACTTATCCCCTATGGGCTCCACTCTAGCAGCACTGCATAGCTGGGACGCTGCTTTAAAGGACTGGCCAAGACAGTCACTGACACAGAGAAATCCTACACGGCAGAGAGCTGATAACAGCTATTTCTGCACCAGCCACCCTCCACCACAGGGCTCTGCAGCACGTTGCCTGTGGCTGGCTGCTCAAATGACTTTGGGAGTTGCTGGGAGGCTGGCTGAACCAGAGAGAAGCTGAAGGTAGCTTAAAGCTGCTGGTCTCTTCTCTCAGCTGTGCCAAATGTACATCTTTAACAGCTGGCACAGCTGAGAA
The DNA here is from genome assembly GCA_033439905.1 of Ceryle rudis. Taxonomy (NCBI): domain Eukaryota; kingdom Metazoa; phylum Chordata; class Aves; order Coraciiformes; family Cerylidae; genus Ceryle; species Ceryle rudis. The sequence goes on from JAAGNO010010367.1 coordinate 92,199, forward strand.
CTACGCTTGCCATGATAAAATGCCTAGAAAGGGAGATAAATGGTCTTTCAGGAACAGAAGTAGGCCTGAAGATGTACATTTTATTCTCTAAATTTTCCTTTCTGTTTGGAGAACAAACATATCCCCAATTAAAATAAAAAAGTTTCCATGGAGAATTAGGATTTGATGATTTAGTGCAGGGTCCGCTGGTGAAAATGCTGATGTTGGCTGCTTTTGTAATTTTATGGTTAGATTTAAAACTCAACATTTTCAAACAGATTTTTAAATCTAATTCTAAAACTTCACAGCTATTCATAATTGTGTCTTACTCTAGTTAATGTTACTATGGAATATGTAGAGTGATAAGACTTGAAACATACCGGATCTGTGTTTTTTTCTCATGCAAGTAAATTTTTTAGATAATCAGAAATGTATGGTAACATTTAGCTGCATTGATGGACTAACATTTCTAACACACAAGGCATCATAATAGCCATGACTTACAAATATGATCCTCTTGGCATCAAATTTTAAATGGGGTACAGATGGATTTAGTAAGTTTATACAAGAGCTTCAATTCACCAGCAACGTGGCTAATTTTGGCTACCAGTGCTAACAGGTCTGGCTTCTCCAAACGCAACTGCCTATTCAAATACTGATGAATAGCATTTGGCAGAAGATACTATTAAGTTTAAATTGAAGTCTTACCCATTGGTATGAGCTTATTGAAACCAAAAATAAAACAGCATAGAAACTACACTTAAAGTGACTGCCAGAGAAACAATTTACTCCTCTGCTCGTTATGATTTTTTACAGACTCAGCTAAGGGAATTACCTGCTGACCTCCATCCCGAAAGAATAAATTTCATAAAACATTTTGTTTCTGAAAAAAATGTCAGTACCTAAATGATGTCAAGGTTTCTTTTGTCAAGTTATTGAAACTCCTTTGGCTGGCACATAGTCATGCATTTCAAAAGCACTATAAAAAGCGACAGGCAAAAAAACCAAAGAACATATCAGGCTCATAATCACAATAATTTATTTCCTACCTGCAGCGAACTGCTTGCTTTTGCGAGGTGAACGGGGTTGACGCTGGTATGGATCACTTGATCCATATAGGTCAAGGGTTCCCATGCTCAGCAGTACTGTCTTCTGCATAAAGTCCACAACGGCCAAACCATTGCAGTTTCCAAATGCCACTCTGAGAAAAGCAATGTTCCTCAAAGGTATTAGTAATAGGAAATGAAGTGGTGCAAAAAATAAAAAAAAAATTATAAATTCTCAACGAACTTTTTTGTCAGAAACTACTCAAAGTTTATATTTTATAGTTCTTACAGCTTTTTAATCCTGAATTTATAAAATTGTGTCCTGAAATATAGTAACTGACTTTGCAGAAAGCAGACTTCCCACTTTAATTAACTTTCAGTGTCAAAAGCATTGCAATAATCTCTAAATGTTGCTTTACTGAACAATAATTCTAGTACTAATGATGTAAATTAAACTTAAAAATCTGGATGTAGATCTTAAAAAGTGGTTATAAAAATTAAAATATAAATACAAATACATGTATAAATAATTATTTTAATCTAAATATAAATGCTAAATGAAATATATTAAGCTGTGTCATGGAGATACCCAAACCTGAAAGGTATTTATAAAATTTCCTTCCAACTCTGTCAGCTTGACCATGGTATAGATTCCTGCTAAAACAGTCTCTAGGCCTCTGAAATGCTTCTGTGAATGGCATTTTGATGGTGGTTTGATTAATGGGCAAGACCTCTCAACTGGCGTGACATTGCCTAAGATCAGGGCTGCAGTTTTCTTATAAGGAAAAGGGATGGAACAATTCATTTTTTTTGCTGCCTAGAAAGTCCCTCGCAAAGCTTTCTGCCTCAGTTCTTCTCTATTGCTTCTATTGATTTCCTTCTGACACTAGTTTCAGAAAGAGGGAAAAAGTTGTATTGCACAGCAGCATTTTCTCCTCCTCTCCCATAAAATTGTTTCCTGGTCTTGCTTTTTCCTCAGCTCGGAAGGGGCTGAAGTTGACGGGGGGCAGGCAAGAAAACAAGGACTCTAGCTAAAGAAAAGGAAGAAAACAAAAAGACTCTAAACATTTCTATATGTAAGACCTATGAGAAACTCAGAATTTAACCATAGCATATAGAAACCCACATATCTCAGCAGATAATATTTTTGCATCATAATCTCATTAAAGCATTAAACCTATTTAAGATTCAGTATTAAAATGGAGAAGCAAAACTGACTCATTTCTTTCTGAGTTAAATAATGGCAAATACATTCACAGAGCGTATGACTATGGAAAGGATCCATATGCCAAACTCTTGACACTGCATTGTTGGAGATTTGATTTAAAGAAGTATATTATATACTGACAATTATTCTGCAGAAATCTCTCCTTGTCCATCAGACTCCAATTTTAACTTCCAGATAGAAAGGATTGTAGGTATAGCCACAAGGAAAATCAAAATATCCTTTAAGATGACAAGTGCTCAATCAAATTAGGAATCATTTGTGATCAAGTTCAGTCATTTTATATAAAAAATGATTAAGGTGATCATTTGAAAGCCCTGCAAAACATTTAAGCCCTCAGTTCACACTAAAAGTGAGCTGTGTGCTCACCTCCACCTGACTGTTCTTAATATGGCTCCTGAATGTATTAAAGGAGATATATTAATTTCTGTGTGGAAAAACAGTAAGAAAAGTAATGAGATGGTGGAAGGGGAAGCAGTGTGGATAAAACCTTTTCCTCTGTTCTACCTTTTCTTCCTCTGCTTCCACTATAAAAAAAAAGATTTCCATATAGCAAATAGAGAACATAAAAGTGAAAATGGGGTCAGTTTTTATTTGTCAAACACTCAAATTAAGGTACCATCTACAACAATGGCTCAAATTCTACTGTTTGTTACTACACCACGTTTTCTACCTTTGACTGAACACTGACGTTAGTACAGCACCTATGGAACTACTACAAGCATACACTTCTTTTCCCTTTAAATATTCTTTTTCCTATTTTTTTTTCCTTTCTTCTTTTTTCCTCTCCTTTTTCCTTTGAATCCTCACCAATCTGTAGATTAAGCAGCTACTAATACACACCAGCTTATAGCGTGCACAAATACACTTTTATATGGCAATATTTTGTGCTTATGTTGAAAGATCATAAAGTGCACTGAGGAACAAACTCTGCGCTTTATGAATGTAGAATAATAGCTGTTTCAGAAATTGCTAAAGCCTCTTTTGCTTAATAGAAGAAGAAAGTAATTTTTAGTGAGTTTCCCAGGGACAAAGAGGAAATTTATCTGTCACATTTGTCAGAAAACCATTCTGTGTAAAGTTTATATGTCCTCATGTTTCTTGACACAATTTGACTGATAAAGAATAGTAAAATGTTATTTTGCTATTTGATTTTGGCATTACTGTATTTTGCTTTAAAGCATATGTTAATAGGCATTGTAAGAGAAAGTATATCGAAGGAAAAAAGATTAATAGCATAAAGTTTGACAGCAATTCCTCTGCTCATAAGTCCCCGTGTTCTAGGTGGAGAAGAAAAAATAAAGGAATAAAAATAACGAGTGTCAGTCGCCTCTCTTAATACTTTAGGGAATAAAAATTATAGCTATCTGCATTTTGAAAATTATTAACCTGAGATTTATTAATTTTGGAAAACATGAGCCACAAGAAGAGCTAGTGATCATTCACTCTGTTGTCAGCAAATTAACAAAACGGTTCATGACTTCCTGGTCTGCAGTTTTCTAAACTTCTCTAAGTTCACACAGAAGCATGGATATAAAAAAATGACATTAACAAGAAAAACCAGAAATTACTCACTAATACTATGACACTTCTGGGGAATGATAAGGTAATCTAGGCAGACATTACTATCAACAAGATTGAATCTTAACTGCTAACATCCAAGTCTTTCTGAAATCAAATACAAAATAAGCATAACAGATTTCTCAGTTCTGACCTGCAAGCAAGGAAAACAGGCAAACCCCAATGATTTGCAAATGTGACGAATGTATCTAGGTATGGTAAAACAAACCAAACTTCTGGAGTTCATGGGCAAGAAAATGTTTCAAATTTCAGGCTGAAGAATTGACAAAAGAGCCTCCAAATGACAACATTTTAGCAAAAAATGTAAAGGTTCTGCACAAAATTTCTGAAGTCTGAAGAAAGTCAAGTGACTTGCTGAAAATCCGTAGGAGTCAGACACCTAAGACTCATTACAGCCTATAGTTTTTACCGGAGTAATACCTTCTACATTGAAAACTGTTTTAAAGTATCTGGGCAACTCTCAGTGCAAGAAAACAGTAAAAATTGGCAAATAAATTGGACCTGAGGAAAAAAAATACACACAGATACGCTCATTGCATTTCCATAGAGAATTTAGCTTTTGAATGTTCCTTATTCAGTTTTCAATTTCAGGTCACTGGTTTTCTTGCAAACAGAGATTAGCACAGACATAAAAATGCTGTCCTCAGAAGACAATTTCCAACTAAGATATGTCATGAGCAATGACATTTAACATTTAATCACACCACTGTTTTCTATGAAATGTATTTCACCTTGGTGATCCTTTCAAAATAACTTTAAAATTTATAAATTTGAAAGCTAATAAGATTTTATTGGAAAGGATGAACAGAATAACGTGAAAAGATTCAATCTTCTACATAGAGATAGTAAAAGTATTGGCAAGAATGGCAGTTTAACGGCTCATATTATAATCCTTATGCAAGATCAAATAATTTTTCCCCAAGAACCTGTGATATAGCACCTTTGATTATTTTACTCTGACTTTAATTGTCTGCAGGAAACTTCATAGTGTAACTGGAAAATACATGATTTAGCACAATAAACAATAAATCAATGCAACCTTAATTTTGAGTTACTTACAGTCCGTAAGCAGAGTTTACAGCAAGACTGGTAATCTGTTGTGGAGGTTCACCATCCACCCACACCAACTGAATAACAAGATCTGCTTGGTATCCAGGAGGCATTCGCACAGGTCGAGTCTTAACGCTAAGAAGAAGAGGTACAAAATAAGAACAAACAAACAGACTGGGCCATGCATAGCAACTGCCTCTCTTGAGAAAACACTAGTGAAACACAAACCCTTAATAAATCCAGAGCAGTGCCAGCACTTGCAGAATATTGTGCATATACCTATACATTGAGACTAACCATTCCAAACAGATCAAGGGATACTTTGGATGAACTGCAGGTTTTGACTTTCATTTCTGTTGTAGGAGCAAATCTGAAAACTTCAACATTCTCTACAAGAGAAACTCTAGATAAGATGTAGCTGAGGGTAAATAAAATAATTTCTGCTTAATCATTTTGCTTTGATTTTCCTTTTTCAGCACATATTTCTGATATATAATGCACACTCTAAAAATCATCATGAGTAACCAACTTGTATGGAAAAAATAAACCACTTTCTTCTGAAACTTTGAAACAGGACATTTTTCTATTTTGGGAACTTGCTTGCTCTGAAGTAAAGCATGACAGAAAAATGCAAAGAGGCAAGAGATGATGAGAAGATGTACCTTTCTGCAGTGGTCCTCATCACTACATATTCAAAACTTAAGGACTTGACAATTCTATTTGTCCATCTAGTACAAACAAGTTCTGTTTTCTTCTTTGGAGTATAATATGTGATCTGGTGCTAATGAATGAATGCTTCCTACATAATATCTGATAGAACTATTAACACCTCTTCACATTCTGTTATGGCAAGTTCAGTGAATTGCAAAGCAGGTAGTGAAGCTGTACTTATTAAGGTGGAGTGTAAGAAAAGAACACTTCCATGTGATGGCTTTTTGTGTATTCTTGACTGGTAGAACTTAATGTGAGGATCCACGGAAAGAAGGTATTACAGAGTAACAGCAATACTTTGAGGTATTCCTGCTATTCATTAACACTGTAGGTTAATAAGACCACAGCATCTGTGGTGGGTTAACCTTGGCTGGCTGCCACATGCCCGCCCAACTGCTCTCTCACTCCCTCTCTTCAATGAGACAGTGGAAGAAAATAAGATGAAAAAGCTCATGGGTTGAGACAGGACAGGAAGATTGCTTATGAATTACTGTCACAGGCAAAACAGACTCAACTTGGGGAAAATGAATTTAATTTATTGCCAATTAAAAATAGAGGAGGAGAGTGAAAAATTCCTTGAAAATACAAAACTAAGGATACCCTCTCCCCATCCCTCCATTCTTTCAAGGCTCCGTTTCATGCCTGACTCTGTTACCTCCTTCCCCACCCCAAGCAGTATAGCAGGAATAGGGAATAGTGGTGGTGGACAGTTCATAACACTCTGTGTCTACCACTCCTTCCTCATGCTTTTCCCCTGCTCCAATGTTGGGTCCCTCCCAGGGCATACAGTCCTTCAGGAACAGACTGCTCCAGTGTGGGTCCCTCCCAAGGCGTACGGTCCTTCAGGAACAGACTGCTCCAGTCCTTCAGGAACAAACTGCTCCAGTGTGGGTCCCTCCCAAGGCGTACAGTCCTTCAGGAACAAACTGCTCCAGTGTGGGTCCCTCCCAAGGCGTACAGTCCTTCAGGAACAGACTGCTCCAGTGTGGGTCCCTCATGGGCCACAGTTTCTGCCAGAACACCTGCTCTTGAGTGGACTTCTCTCCATAGGTTGCAGTTCCTGCCAGGAAGCTTTCTCCAGTGTGGGTTCTCCATGGGCTGCAGGGGGACAAGCCACATGACCACAGTCTCCTCCACAGGCTGCAGGGGAATCTCTGATCTGGTACCTGGAGAACTTCCTCCCCCTTCTATCACCTTGGTGCCTGCAGGGCTGTTTCTTATACATTTTTTCTCACTCCTCTCTCTCACAGGTGCTGTGCAGCATTTTTTGCTTTTCTTAAATTTGTTTTCCAGAGGTGCCACCCTCTTGGCTGAGGGGCTCAACCATGTCCTGTGGCGGGTCGGTTGGAGCTGGCTGGAACCAGCTATGTCTGGCACGGGGCAGCCCTGGCTGCTTCTCACAGGTGCTGCCCTGCAGAACCCCCTGCCAGCACATGGGCATCTGCACCTGATATGATATCTTTGATAACTCCCTTTTCAAGACACATTCATATCCTGTCTCATATTGTTTAGCCATCTCAGTGATACAATTTATGCTGTACTGCTCATATTTTTTTATTGTAGAGGGCTCACTAACCTTGCCAAATCTTTCCCTTATTTACTGTTTAATGAGAAAGGCATTCCTCATCTACCTTGCTAAATGCATTTCCTTAACAGCAGCTTGGCACACAATTCTATTTCTTCTGGCTGTCGTACTGTTCAGACCTTACATATCCAGCTATCTGGAGCTGTAATCAGTCACTTGGCTCCAATCTTGTCATAGGAAAGACAGACAGTGCAGTTCAGCAAGCGGGATGCTTTTTCCCATCCTTTTCCTCTCTCCTGATTGTCCAGGATCAGCTGCGAGAACAGATCTCCAGGCCACTGGAGTGTACTACCACTACTCCCTTCCCTGCTCAGGGTTGCTGCAGTCACAAGAGCAAAAGGAAAACACTCAACAAGCACAGTCTTGACTCAAATTGGAAGGGAATCTTACTGTGACAACATGTAAATAGTGGAGATGAGCAACACTTTATCTGCCTGGATAGAGACAAGAAAGTAACCACTTTAATTTCCTTGCAAAAGGAGCCCCTTGTTACCCATGGTTGGTCACAGACTGCAACAGATACAGCAGCATACTATGACTCTAGCATGACAAAAAATGATGTGAGCCAAAAAGCAGTGCTGGCAGTAGTGAGATAAGACTTTCTGCTGTGTGGATTGACCAAGCCAGGGTAAGCACATTGTGTAGCAGGGTTGCACAAGACAGCTTGTTGGAAATAAAATATGTCTGTGTCAAGCCTGACGAGAGGAAGCAGCAGAAACAGGAGCTTCTGCATGAGAAGCACCAGCTGGAAGGGCTGGTGAAAGAGCTAACAGTGTATTGTTAGATGTGTGATGCCTTTCACAATCATCTGCAAGTTTCTCAAGTCCTGCGGTCTCCTCAAGTTCCATAGCCCTCAGAGGATACCTATTATACCTGAAGATATGGGATTGCATATCTGGGTAACTCAGACCTGGATATCCCAGCAGAATGTATGCAGCATTTCAGGATGAGGAATGAGACCTTCACTTGGACCTCCAAGACATAAACATGCCCTCTTCCCTTCATGCTTCCCTGACCTGCTCCTACCTTTTCCCTCCTCTGACAGTAGAAGTACTTCAGTTGTGTGGCAAGGTTTTGGTATTATGGGGGAGAGGGGTTGCGAGGCCGGGGGGGAGTCTTGCTGCAGGGGTGGCCTCTGAGGAACATCCAGGGGCTGCCCTGTGCTGGACACAGCCTCATTCTAGCTGTTTTCAGCTGTCTCTGCCACAGATCTGCCACAGATCCTACCACACATTGCAGGACACAGCCGAGCCCCTTAGCCAAGCTGGTGGTAGCTCTGGAAAAAAATGTTAATGAAGGGTAGAAAATGATGCTTGGGATCGAGAAGTGAGAAAAAAATAAAAAAAACCCATCCAACTTTATTTTATCTGGTGATAAATTAAATCTGTTTTCCCCAGGTTGAGTCTGTTATACCAATGAGAGTAATTGGTGATATCCCTGGTTTTATCTCAACCCACAAGCTTTTCCATCTTATTTTCTTCCCCTTCTCTGTTTAGGAGAGTCAATGACAGAGTGGCTAGGTGGGTACCTGGCAGCTGGCCAAGGTCAACCCACCATGGTTGTCAACTTTTTTTGAAGTGTTTAAGCCTAAACAGGTTGCAGGAGTATGCATAGAAGGAATGTAGACATTTCAATGACTTCCTTGACGTCTATTGTTTTCTCTTAACAGCAAATATCTGCTCAAAGTTTTGCACTTTCTTACCTGTTCTGCTGTCACTAAAGCTTTGCCCTTTCCTTTTTTTTTCGTAAGATACATATCCAAGAGCATTTCTGAAGTGACATTATCCATAAGCTTAACAAAGCCCTGAATTACCCAGGAGTATTCATGGTGAGAGCAAAGGGACAAACATCTGTGAACTCAAGCTGCTAAGGGAGAAGGGTCTTTTGAGACCAGAAAAACTGAAACTACAAACATGAGTTGTATACAGTGAAGATGTATTCTTTTCAAACAAACTTCACAGCAAGCAGAAGCTGATTTTTTCCATAAATAGTCCTCCAGAATATCTTTGTAATGGAGCTCCTCTACTTCTTATGTCTGCAGATAAGCCTTTAGAAGGCATACTAGCAGTGGTGCTACTAGCTTGCACCCCATTTTCAGTTTTCAGCTCCTGTCCTTTGAAATGTTCTATTTTTTAAATAGAAAACACATAAATGAGATCCAAGAAGCAAGACTCTTAGGTCTAATGCCCATTCAGCTGATCAGAAATAATTTCCATCTGTATTTTCTAATGGATAACTGGTGATGTGGGAGAACACAAGAGTCAAGCACACTGCTATGGTGAGTTCCAATATATATTGGTTGAGGCAATATGTTTATCCTTTTCTTCTCCTAAGCAAGTTACTATGAGACTAACAATGTCTGCAGAATTAATTCTGATCTTCTAAAACGTGTTTTTATTATGATACTAGTTTTCCAGTTTTTAACAACATGCTAAAAAAACTGGAGGACTTGTAGTACCTTGCAAGTTTTCTTTCAGGTTGTTGTTACCTTAGCAAAAAAAACTCAAAGAAACTTTCTCTCTATTTTTCACTGTAAATTTGAGGATCTTCCTTGGTAAAATAGATTTTATTTCACAGGGATTTTCTCTAAGCGCAGAATAAGTTGCAGTTGGTGAAAGACCATAAGACTGGAGTAAAATTGTTTCCGATTTCATAATTCAATCTGTTGTTCCCATGTTCCTCTGACACCTTCCTTTTTCAGGATGTTTGAGCTACTTCCCTGGTTTTGCTACCCATCTTGTTCGAACAGTAATGTTGATATTTAGATCCTCTTTTTGAAGTGCTAATATCTAAGCCTAAGCAGACTGCAGGAGTATGCACAGAAGGAACGGAGATATTTCAGTGGTTTCCTTGACATGTACTTGTTATGCTACACTGAATTTTGTTGTCGCAGAGTTTGGGATTTTAGTTTTCTCCATGAGATAATCACAGTTCTTTATCATTTTGGAGCTACTTGGAGGTACTGTCAAAATCCTTGATTGACCTAATTTTGGGACGATACTAAAAGTCTGGGAACAAAGACTTACATTCTGCGTACAGCTTTTTGATGACAGTATTTACATCAAAAAATATTAATCTGCATAATCACATACACAACAGTCTCTTATGTTATTATAGCTTCATATTTCATTATAAAATCTCCTGAAAAAACCTGCTACTTGCCTCTCTTAGTAACATTTACTTTTGATTTCAGAAAAGAACCAAGTTCTCATTACTTCATCTCCTCCAATCACTTTCTTTCTAGTCCTTATTTGTAGATGCAAACACATTCAGTCATTCTGAATCCTGACCAGCAAAAACTGTGTTGTGTCAAGTGCCACCCATTTGCTGCAACAAGGTTGAGAAACAGATATGAAAACAAACACAATGGAGCCAAGACTAAAATGTAGTCTGTATATAAAATTTTATGTGTATTATCAGGACAGATCACCTTCTGCACTCACCTTCTATGTGTAGGTGGCTGCAGCTTTATGAGCTTTATTATCACTGCACCTTACATGGTAATGGTAGCAAGCTGAAACACAGAAGTTCCACCTCAACACGAGGAAAAACTTCCTCACTGTGAGAGTGTCAGAGCCCTGGAACAGGCTGCCCAGAGAGGTTGTGGAGCCTCCTTCTCTAGAGTCTTTCAAAACCCTCCTGGGTCTGTTCCTGTGTGGCCTGCCCTGCTTGATTCTGTGCTGGAAGGGGGTTTGGACTCAATGATCTCCAGAGGTCCCTTCCAACCCCTAACATTCTATGATTCTAAGATTCTGTATTCTGTACTAAGAACTTCTATTGGTTGATTACAGCTTTTCTGCCTCCAAGATCAAGAATTCCTCTCCTTCCCAGACCAAATCAAATAAGGGAAAATCCTACCCACTGAAATAATCGATTACATTCTTGTTGATTTCAATGTCATAAATAGACTTCACATTGGGATTTTTAAAATAACTTCCCTCTGTCTCTGCTATTGATTTTCATGGTTTACATTAATGATTAATCTGAGGTCTGAGGTTCAACTGCCTGACTAAATGAGGTGGACAAATGAACAGGATGTCGGAAAATACTGTTAATTTTACAAGAACAATGTCATATTATTGTTTTTAAATGCTAATGATGTTTTCAGGAGCTCAACAGTCCAAAGTATCTGCAAAGTCAGGCAACAATCATTTAAACTGCTTTTAAAATAACTGAGGCATTTAAAATATTTAATAATAATTAGACTGAAACAATAATGAAACCACTAAAATGAGAGCAGTTGTTATCAGCAGTGCACTCTAATTGCTGGAAAATTACAGTTTATGGAGATTTGTATGGAGTTCTGTTTTGAAACAAACCCCATAATTTATCTGCCTTATTCCTAAGAACATCCTAATCTACTCCAAGCAGTGGCAATGTGTACTCTAGCAAATGATTTGCTTCTTTCTAAAGATTAAAAATATATACACTTCCACACAGTGCAATGGTTCATATTTGTATATTTTAACATTGAGTATGAATGTAGTTTTCATTCCTTACGCACCATAAAATGCAGATACTTCTTTCACAAAGAAAGATTGTAGTGTGATGCTAATCAATCGAGGAAGGAAAGCTTTGCATATGACTGCTTTATGGAAGTCTCTTTGTGAACTCAAAGAAAAAGGTTCCATTTTTTGTATTCCATTCAAATTTGTGGTCATGAGATGAAGATTTGCTCCTAGATCATACTGGAAAATTACAGTCAAACCTTTACTGTAATGATTTATCTTCCTCATAATTATTTCTAGGCTTTTAAAAATCCTTTGTTAATTATTTTGCCTTAATTCTTTTGTTTGTTCCATATTCTGGTTTCTTCTCCTTCTGTGTCACATACGTACGATTAGCCTCTTTTTCTTGATAGTTGATGGCTTTTTAATACCACAGACAGGAATGTTTTTTAGAAAAACTTCGACCATTGAGTCATAACTTACCTAAGACATGGGATACTATCCTTCATTGTTCCTTCACATGCTACAGTGTTGGTACTGCCTGAAAGGCTCTTTAAAGAAGGAAGCTGGGAGGAGGCATCTGGAAATGGAGGAATTATTTCCGGTTCAGGAGTAATGATATCTTCTACTTCATACTGAAGTCGTACCTCTAATGACTTAAATAAATAAAAAGCTAAGTTACAATTTAATAAAGAAAACTTCTGAAAGTTCTGTTACTTGCAAATAAATATCAGTAAGCCTTTTTAAAAAAAGAATAATAAAATCCTCCACATTTACCATTATCATTTGCAGGCAAAGAATACTGTCATTTGTTATTTATTCAGCCTAACAGATTCTAGAAAGCAAAGTTCAAACCAGTTATCTTTTGCTTTCCTTCTGGGCTCTCTAGATAGGGGCTAGCCACCCCTCAGTTTTTTCCCCTAATTCAGGAAACCTTAACTGAAGGACTGCAAAACACCAGGGAAACTGGACAGGGAGGTCTAATCTATATAAGTAATAAACTCAAGGAACCTCAGTAAATCTTGGGCAATTCTTTCTACCTCGTGAATTGTCCAGGGAGATCTCCGTTTTGAAAAGAATCAAAAATTGTACAGCCCTCAAAGAGATTTGGGATTACTAATTGAATAGTAATTTTGGTGCTGGTACCTCGAGGTGACCAGAAGCAGTTGCAGCTGTAGACACAGGAAACTCCACCTTAGTTAATGATCTCTCCAGTGAGACATCATCTGTACCAGAATGGACATTAAGAAAATACCAAGGTTTTATGAGAATCAGGAGATAAAGATCAGTATTGAAGGTTCTCCTATTTCTCAACCATTGTATTAAAACATGTAAGTTTTCAGAAAGAAGTGATTCTGCTAAACCAGAAGAAAAAGGGTCCTTTCTCCAAATATCACTTTCATTTTCTCCTTGCAAAATCCATGGAAATTTTTTGCCTGAATCAGCTAAAGAAACCTACGGACAACATTTGCCTTCAAAGACTAATGAGTCAAATATTGAGTTCAGGAAAATCTAATCTCCTGGAAGTAATTGCTGCTGACCGAAACAATTTATAATGTTGTTTACTCTTCATGTAGGACTGAAGTAAATGTTGAACAGTATGTTCTTCTGCTTGCTGTGTTAGAGGTGCATCATTCTTCTTTGAACCTTTTTCTTTGTGTCTTCCTTTTTCTACTAAAATTAATTTTGTTACATTCTATTTTTTTGCCCATTTGCAGAGAAAAGGAAAAATTTAGGCTAATAACACGACTGAATTTTTTTCACCTTTTGGTGCCTGCTTTGACTGGACCTTGAAAGGGGTACAGAACTGTTGTTCCAATTTATTTTGACACATGGTAAAGATCTTTTTGGAGGATCCCATCAATAGGCTCATTAATTGTCCTTTCTACATTCGAACTGGTATAAACTTTTTTTCCTATGGTGCTTCTCTAGAGCTTTGCAGAGAAGTTTCATTGAAGAAAGACTGATCAGTGAGAAAGTGCTCACGTTTAAGAGATACCTAGAGATCCTTTTCAGACAGGATGGTGTAGATTCGGTTAAGAAAACAACCACAACAAGAACAAATGTTTTTTACATAACTGCATGGTAATGACTCCAAGGTTAGATATGCAGCAACATTTGTCTCGTGTACTGCTTGCCTCCAGAATCTGACACGGAACGATGCAAATAATAATTCTGTTGAGGAAATCGCAGGTACAGCCTGTGCCTCTAAGGCATATTCATTTCCTGCTACATGGAGAAACCTTTGACAAGCTTCCATGCTTCCCATTTCCCACAGTAATAATATTACAAGATGCATTTCAGGCAGTCAAATCAACATGGGATCTTTAAAATGCTGGGATTTGTAGATTGAACTCAAGGTGAGTTCAGGCTGGCTGCTAGAGAAGTGGGGACACTAAGTGCTAGAACTTGTGCTCACCTCAGGCAGGAAAGAAATCCTGAGACTGACCAGCTCAGTCTCAGTATAGACAAAGCCAGACAGCCTAAAGTCAAATACATATTCCAACAAAGACTCTGACTCCCATACTTCTTATTTTAAAACCTCCTACCATTTAAGAGTGAAGACTTGAATGCCTGCAGCTAAAATGTAGAAACCAAGAGATGAGGCCCATCTCAGGGGTGCACAAAACCCAGGGCTACTCAGTGACTTTGCTACCAAGATCAGATAACATTAAAGCAACTCTTGAGAGGACAATTCCTCATAGAAATGCTCCCTAATTACAGAAGAAATCTGAGAAACTGTTAAATTGCACATGTTATAACACTTGAAGAAAACAACAGTTCTGATGCAATTAGCCATAAAAGTAGAAGACAGGAAAATAAAGAAATTAAATATTAGGTAATAAAAGATAAGGTGCATTTGCTATGGAACAATGTCAGAACACTGAAATGTATTAATTTTAGCAGCATTATACATGAGCTGGTCAATAATGTGAAACTGCTGTTCATTAGTTTTAAAACTTTCCTGAAAGGATACGTTCAGCTAGTTTAATAATTGCCACTGGGGGGAAAAAATGAGAGAAAAACAACAGAAGAGCTATAGGTAATGAATTTCCTAAGAATTTCCATTTCCAGATGGCACATGGCTAAAGGCCAAAAACGGCACACGTTTTTTTGCCAGGCTAGAACTATAAACTATACTTTCTAAAGTATATTAAAATAGTCTGAAAAGGAAAATAACTGTAACGGGAAAGTGGAAAATGAAAGGTTTGTTGCGAGCTGGAAGATGCAAAGAAATACTTTCTGGCATGACAGTGAAGTTGCAAACTGTTCTCCAGCACCACAGAATGGCAAGCCTGAAGGAGAGGCACCCATGTTTAATTTGGCTAAATAAACATTACAAATGCTGTTCAGCCACACTGCTAGCAGTGGTTGCGGCTCCTCTGTAAAAATGGAAGGTTTAAACCAAAGTCAGACTTGCTGTACAACAATGAGAAGTACAAGGTGACTGTAGTGCAAGTTAAAACAACATGAACTGTATAATTCTACATGAAATAAGGTGACTGCTTAAGCCATGAAGACAGATAAAGGAATATTGAACAGGAAAAAGCAACAGAAAGCTTAAGGAAAATATCGTGTGCTTAGACATAATTAATCTGGCATTTTATATAGTGTCCATTTTTAGGGAAACAAAGTCAGCATAAGCCAGAAAAAAATAAACTTTTTTTTTTTGTTAAAGTCAGTGATAATTTTCAGTCCCTTGTGGTACAAATGCTATGAACATAAATTAAAGAGAGGAAATAGTTGAGTTAAAAGAGCACTATTATGTACATACACAATGTACATTATCTGATAAAAACATACAGAAGACAATATTTTTAGTGCAGGTAAGTACAACAGAGATTTACTGTATCATAAAGTCTTAAAAGCAAACTATGTATGAAATCTGTACTGTATGTTATTATTAAATCAAAAAAGTGGAGAGTTGGATCCAAAAAAATGAGTTAGACTTTTTTCACTAACTTCAGTAGGATCAAGATTTCACTCAAAGGTTTAAAATGGAATGTCCCTAAACCTATATTTTATACAGTTTGATCTTAATTTTATTCAAGTTTATGACGAGAGACACAGAAAGGCAATTTGATTTAGAAATCATGTTATTTTACAAGAGAGTAAAATTCTGAAGGACTTACTGCAATCTCAGTATTTACTTCATGTTTGCTGAACTTGTAAACAATGACATATGCAGAAACTCCTGCCACACAGAAAATTCGGCTTTCAGGACACCAGTACATCATCTGAACAGCAAAAGGATCTTCTTCTACAATCTCTGCTGTTGCTTTTCCTTCTCCCGGTTTCTGTTTTTCAAAGACTTTTGATGTTTTTAATTTGTACAACATCTGTAGAGTAACTGGAATATATTAAAACATACAAGGAAATACTGACTAACATGAAGCAAATCAGTTACAAAATTCCTCGGCTCCTGTTTTCTTTTCAGTTGTGGCATAACAAAGAGTCTTAAGAAGGCCTAAGAGAAGAAGATGGATATTATACAACACAGATATTATTCTAGTCCACAGTACTGGTAGGATATGCATCAAATACTTCCAAAATGGATATTTGTCTCTGAAATACTTCTTAGTACTTTCCGAGACAGGTTGTCAAAGGTGGTTGTTAACCATTAGGTACATAATTAGGCTTTTACTGAATGTTACAGAGAGGCTCTGATAATGCTGCTATTTCCCTAATGAGATTCCTAACCAAGATATCATTTGTTTGAGGTCATTGTCTTGCTAGAATGTAAAGACTGTGTGCCACTTCAAGAGAAAACACTAGGGAAGTATTCTGGTGGCCTGGGCAACACAAAGACTTTCTGAACAAATGAGAGTTCTAAAATGTTTGGACTTCCTTGGCTAATAAGTATATCTATATTTATCTTTTATACTTTTATAATAGAAGTCCACTGCAGTGAATTCTGGAGGTAATATAATTAACACCATCTCATTTGATTGACATTCCTCCCGTTTTTTTTACTGCTTTGACATTCCTCCCATTTTTTTACTGCTTTTACATTATTTTATCAATCAGTGGCATTAATGAATAATTGCATAAGGTCAGAAAAAATCATTCAGGCTCAACACTTAAAAAGGCGTAAATACATAAAGGCAAAGCTGTTATATATGTCAGTGTAACTGTGGTAGATCAGTGTAAGCTTGTGTAGCAACAGCGACAAAAAGATGAAAGAATGGTGGTTTTTTTGTTATGTAACCAGATGACGAACACAGCAAAATCATCTTCATTTTGCAGTGCAAATATGTTCCAGGAGTTTTACGCATTTATTTTTATTTGATTTTTTTTTTTGAAAGTTTTAGCATATAAAAAGCTACTAAATTTTCACAGATTACAGCAAGTGCTTCTGTAATGAACACATAATTCTTCCTGCCATCTGTGGCAGTGGAAGAGGCCTCAGGATGCCTTTAGTCCCCATGGCAAATCTAGAGTGGCACTTCAAATCAGACATCATGGGTTCATTCATGCTGGGATTGGAAGAATTACAGAATCATAGGGAGCAAGTACAAGGTGAGACTCTCCATGCTTCTGTGAATTACTAGGTGCCATCTGCACAGGGGCAAAAAGAAACAGCAATGGCTTTTGAGCAAAGATACATTCAAAGAACTGCTTCAGTAGCTTAGCAGTTCCCTGTCTCCTGCAAATTTGTGCCCTGGGATACAAAATCACACAGTTAAAATAGGTCTAAAAGCAAATTATTTTGTGCCTTCAAATACCAGTAGGTTATTAGGTTTGTTATAAAACTTAGAGCAAAATTTGAAGTCTATTATGAAGTTAAGACCTTGTAAATAATATAACTTTGTAATAATTAAAACTTCATAAATAAAAAGTACCAAGTACACTACCAGTAACACGCCCTGAAAAGTAAGACTAAAACCAGGATATCAGAGGTGCACTGAAAGTACCTTTTCTGTTTAAGGGATTGTGAATATTCATGATCATCTAAACTTTTACCTTTAAGAAAAATTCTTATTGCAGTATGTATATACTGATTAGTGGGTTATACTTATATTCCCTATGAGAAGATTTTTCCTTTCCCCATTCCTACCAGAACTATAGAAGAAATGACTAGCGCACTGGTTCCTGTGCAGCGTGTACACTAAATGCTTCAGGGTCTTGTAACAGTCTGTCTTGTTTCACCCTAACTTTAATGCCTGTATTTGCACATTCTTGTCAAGAATGTATGTAATGAAATATGTGCAAGATAAGGTCTAATGCCTCACACTACTTCTTCAAATAATTCATTATCCTAATTTTGTTCATATTAAACTGCTCTCAGACTTGGGCCTTTGCAGATAAACTCCTATTGATGTCATTTAAATTTTTTTTTCCTTTCTGGTGTACACCATAACGTAAAAAAAAAAAAAGGATGATATAAGCTCTAAGCAGCATGTATCTGTTTTTTTCTCCATTTGCAAATACGGGAATTATATAATAAAAACCAAACTCATAGTCATGTTCAGTTGACATGCCTATCTAAAAGTCCATTGCGAAATGAGGCTTGGGAAATCCTAATTTTTTCCATGTCCATCCTCATGAGTGACAATATTTGGCAGAAACAGAACTACCTGACAAAGTCATCAGATTTAGCTGACATTAAAATCTTGTAAACATTCCCCATGTTTGGTTGGAAATGGTAGCAGTATTAATCATTACCATTCTGTGGCACAATGTGGAACTAGCAGGTAATTTAAGTATTGCATACTCCAGGTTGACCATTACAGTGGTAATGGTCCATTACAGTGACCATTACAGACTGGTTATTAGGGTCAAATTAAATGTCTCTGTGCCTAACATTTCATACAGAAATTTCTTTCACACACTTTAACAGACTGATGCTTCATCAAAGAGAGGTTCTACACAGACATCCCTGTACCAAAGAAGAGACAGAAGACAAGGCAAGTTTCTTACAATTTCTGTCACCCACAGTCCCATTATTTGAGCCAGAATATTTCAGCTTTTAACCAAAACAAATGCATATTTGTAAGAAATATATTTTACTAATAAGTACCATGTGTATTTTCTGCAGGGGGAAATGCTGGGTTATGATATGTGTAGCTACAGCTAGAATGTATTGAACAAGTATTTTCTGAAGCTTTTTCCTGCTAAGATGAATGGAAATGCTTCCTGATTCTTTCCTGGAACTTGAGACTAGACAAGGAAAGATTTCAGACCTCTCCACCCTCACCAGATTAGGCATGTATACAGATGTATTATTGTATTTTAATATTTTATTTTTACTTAGCTGTAAAAAAGACTTTATTGTACTCAGAATAGAAGACATACGACAACTGGAACTGAATATTGGACCTAACTGAGCCCAGTCTGCTTTTATACACACAGGAAGATTATGCTCCTGGGATATTTTACAAACAGTTCATCCTTCATAGGTTTTGGTATGTTGGATCTGGAGTTTTAATTCCTTTTAAAGACTTGAACTCTTTTCTGTCTAATACATCTCATTAGCAGTGTTTCTTTCCCCAATTTAATAAATACTTGCTTAATTTCACCTCATTATTCCTAATTATATCATCCTATTATTATGTCATCCTATATGTATTACTACTCACGGTGTTAAGTACGTTACATATATATGTGCGTCTGTGAGATTTGTCAGCATTATATAAAAGCGAACTTTAGAAACTTACTGGCAGAAGCATCCCAAAACTTTACTGATCCATCTGCATGGCTTAAAAAAAAATATAAAAATTAAGTGTGTTAAAACAAGATGTAATTCTAAAACATCTTCTACTTTCAGTGAGTGGTAAATATAAGTAGAAAACCTGTATTTTCTCATCCAGTAACTGTACCTTACTGACAATATATAATGATATATATACTAGCTATAAGAAAATATTTTGTAATTAGTTTAATTAGGCTAATAAAATACTTTTTCATGCATTTCCAACAAAGAACTAAGCCCACAGTGAATGTTAAGTTCGCAACGGCAAAAATTTACGATAAATTTAAGTTACAGCATTTCTGGCTTTGCACTGGGCCAGCATCAAGCCTATGCACTCCAAAAATGCCATGTATAACAAACTTTGAAAGGACAAAGGGTAACTTCTTTTTGCTTAATACCTTTCAAGTTGTGTTCTTTTCATTAACATAAAATCATCTCTGAAGTAAAGCTGGAGAAAGGAGACATTTCTGTTTAAAATCAGAATAATCCCTTCATCACCTTATTGGTACTATTGCACATATTATAATCTTACTTTTAAAAACAGGTGTTAATTATAATTGAAAATAACAATTTATCAAATATATTGCTATCACCATCATGGCTGAGATCAGAGGGAGACAAAGAGTGCATCATAGCTGAATAGCTTCTGTTTTACAGCATGGCTCCTTGAAGATCCAGCAGGCATTGGTCATGGGGCTTCTACTGCAGTCTGAGTTTTTCTATGCCATTTTGCTATGGGGTTGTCTCTCCACTCACAGGTGAAATACATCCCAGTGCACCAGAGCCTTACTAATTCTGGGCTATTAAAAATGAATTTCCAAACTATCCCCAGATATAAAGTCCCCAGAAAGCCAAACAGCAAGAGCCAAAGAAGAGGTGCTCCACTTTTAAAGCTATTCTCCATGCCCTTGAAGGCCCAAATCTTCTTTTGCAATGGATTCTCATTTCCAAAGACCCCACGTTCACAGGTGTATAGACTTGCTGTCTAACACCGGGGCCTCAAATGGTAACTATTAATAGTAGTTCATGCCCGACTACAACATTCTAACTTCTACAGTAAATGAGAATTTCTGGGCTGACAATGCACAAGGGAAAAAACTAAGTACCAGGGTACGCATACTCTGTGAAGGGTCAACTCTTATCTGTAACTAACCCACAATCAAAACCTGTAGACACTGGCATTTTAAAAGTACCAATCCTCAGTTTCATTCTCACCCTGTAATAATGATTTCAGGATATGTCTGAGCTCCAAGGTTCCATGCTCCACCACTGATAGGCCACTCCTAAACAAACAACAAGAGTACAGGGATCACAACTAGTTCTGATTAATCTTGCTTGGTGAATTTTTAAATTCAGCAGTAGACAACAACTCCCTCACAAAATGAACAAAACCGTATAGCATTAAAGGTGTTTAAAGATTGTTAATGTTTTTATATTATCAGTTAAGGCTTTTGAAACTTAAAAATATTTTTTATGTGATCAATTAAAGTTCTATGTTTTCAAAATACTTCTGCACAGCTAACACTTAACAATTCAAAACAGGAACTAAAGGAAGGAGTAACAGTCCAGCGACTCTTTTCAGATTGCTTGACTTCTGGAGTTTCCATCGGACACCGAATAGACTGAGAATGTATTTTGAAGATGACTACTAAAGAAGCTGGCCTAGAAAAAAATATCTGATCGTGTTGCCACAAGATACGAGATAAGGGAATGCAACTTTTACAGAACAAAAGAAAACAGCATTTCTTTCTGTCTTTTGTTTACTACTGACAAGACACCCATTCTCTTCCTTGCTCTAGGCTGGTAGAGTGAAACGATCGTCTGTGCCTAAAGCTTGACATGTATGGATACAGGACGTGGAGGATGACTTATGTGCAGAGTGGGTGAGGATGTGTGCAGAGTATGAGTGGGTAGAAAAAAACCTGGGAGAGCAAACTGGTTTTGGGAAACCATGGAATGGTTTCTTGTGGGTACAGAAATGGGTGGGTGGCAAATGAGTGGCTATCTACATTCAAAGTGTATATTTGTATGTTCATAAATGATGCCAGGGGACAAAAGAGTGTGCAATGAACAGGCAGGTGGAGAAAAGTTTGGGAAAATGTGTATATGAAGTAAGGATAGATAAGCAAACCAATTCATATAAGAGGAAAAAAAAAATTTTTCTTAAGTACTTTGCCGAATCACAATCCAAAAGAAGTAGATAAGGCCCAGTTTCTCAGTTCACAGAAAACAAGGCAGCTCCAAGGAGAACATTTTTGTTAATATGAATTGAAAGCTGATGATGCTTGATTTGTTTATGTATTTTTTTTAAAAAAATATTATGATGGATTAGTTCTAGTGAAAACATAAACCAGACTACTGCTTGAAATTTATAAAATAATTGCATTTCTGCTTTTTATTTCTGCAGCTTGTCCTGTTTCTAAAAGCATTACATGAAGACTTTGGTACCTCAGGAAAATAATTACTAATATCCCTATTTAACGAAAATCTCACAGATATGCTGTCAACCTTCAACTTTCACCGAAGCTCTTCTGCTAACTTTTAGTTATAATCTTTTCACTTTTTTCTTTGATAGACGTAACTTATCCATACAAATTTGAGTTGTACCTTGATGGCTTTCCTTTAACTCTGATGTGGCATAACTCCAGCAGCAAGAATTATTAGTCCTATATAATAATCATTAATAGTTGTGCTTAAGTCATGGTGCTTCTGAGGAATAAATACCATTTGTAAGTATGCTGTTAAGCTGCTCGTTGGACCAACTTAAAAGTGATTATTAAAGAAATAAAATTAAATAGTTTGCTAAGGTATTACATATTATATTATGTTGTACATCTACTTTCTTTTTTTTAATTTTATTTTTTAAATACTGGTTTTCTTTACCTTATTGCTGTATCCTTGCTTTTTATGTTTTGCTCCTACAGAATAGAGTACAGGAATCAAATCTGGAGGACAGTCCGCAAAATATTCTGTGCAGGTAACAGGTGACTCATGAATGTCAATAGGATATGGATTTTCAAAGATTGGAAAACTAGTTAAGGAAGACAATTTATTAGAAGCACTGTGACACACTGAGCCATAGAAGAAAACATATTCTTATATTAAAATGTATAACAGAATCTAAGTAAAATCATTACTACTAAAGCACATTTCCCCTTATTTATTAAAACATATGTATTGTTTTTAATATGCAAAATATGTCATTACTAAAATAAAGATATAAATTCCACTGCTGTGACAAGAATCCTCTTGTAACATAAATACCCATTCTTGTGAATAGTTCATAAGGCTAATAGGAGTATTTGTGTGAATGAGGATTAGGAACTAATTTTTCCCAACATCTCAAAATCTTATTTATACAGAAGTGACATTTTTCTAGAAGCTTCAGTTTCATGGATATGATACATACTATGAACTAAGAACTACTTATACAACTGTGGATTTTATATTGAGCAGCTTAGCTTATTGAGTTGGTAGACTACTGATGCTACAATGAACAATTACAGTAACAGATGAAGTAGATCTCAGTTTATTTCTCACTTCCATCAGTTTGGATGGTTTGATAAGAAGGAAGGCCTCACTTCTGGCATATTATGCAATCTTATTCACAATTCAAATGTAGGAAATTTGGTTCTGGTTTCAGTTACATCCATTTTATATTGCTGAGGTGATTTGAATTATTCTTGAAAGAAATTCAGATAGGAATATAATTCACTTAAAATGTTTCAAAACATTAAGGGTAAATTCTGTTCCTAGTTACACCATTGTGAATGTGGTTGTACATTACTGGTAGTGCTGGATGCAGAACAAAATAAGTAAGAACTGGATTCTGTATTACATGATGTATAATTTCTTTTTGATACAAAAATTGATTCTGATGTGGAAGAACTATCTGTCATTTAAACCAGCAACTGGATCATGAAATAATCCTATAGATCCACTATAAATCAATGCCATTATTTATTAAGATACTTAAGTAAATAGTTAAGTAGATACTTAAGTGGTAGACTCTGTGGAGTCTAGTGAAGTTAGGCACGCATACGAGTATTAATTGAATTTGATTTCCAAAACACATATTCAGGTTATAATTCAGCATGCGACCAAGTATTACTTAACTTCAATGCTGAGTGAATGTTTGAGGGGTATGCTGTCAGGGAACACATATTTGGGTTTTTTCCCCAAACTTAAGAACAAATATTGGCATAAATTCCTGTTGATTGGCTGACTTAAATCTTAAGGTTGGGGTAAACATATGCAGTGCATTATTACCAAGAGTGAATGATTTTGTACAGTAAAATGACATTGCATGGAAACATTTTGATTTGTATCATCATTTGCTGGACAGTTAAGACACACAAGTAATTTCACAAAAGCCTTCATACTTACTTGCTTTGTGTCAGGTCAACAACAATGAGATCTTTTTCCAGAAGAACAACTACAGCATAGGGTTCTTGAAACTCTGTAAGTGACAAACCAAGTATAAATGACATAGAGGTCTCCTTAAAACTAGGAATTTAAAACAATGTTCTCTAAACATTCACAGAATATTAAACAAAAGTTTTAAGATACAAATCCTGGACATGACCACAAAGTAGGTGTATTTGCAAACTAGAGTCAGTGACTTAGAAATGACTTTTGGGCAGTACTGCTGATCAACATGCATAGCAGAAATGGAATTGGCATATTACAGCATGCCAGCATGATGGTATATTGAAAGTAAAGTAAAAGAATATGAGTAAGTTGTGTATATCACTGCATTGCTGAATCCAATTATTATACTGAAAATGTATTTTTGCTGTGCAGTAGTAACACCTCTACTGTGTTCCAAATCAGATTGTGAACAGCTGGTCCAGTCCACTTGATGCTAGACAATACCCTAATTTCCAAAGCAATTTCAAAGGAATATTCCAAAGGAATCTTGTAAGTCTGCTGTGTTCAATTCAGATACAGACATGCTCCTTTCTCTTTACGATATATAATTTGGCTTCTTATTTAATGTTTTTTTCATTTCCCAAGAATAAACAATTAAAATGACGAATTAATGCTTCTCTTGGTTCACAGGGTGCATTAGTTTACATACGGTAAAATTACTTTAAAAAATATAAATGTGAATTTATGACTCTCTTTTCAACAGCAGCAAACTGTTCCAGGGCATACAAGCTCAGAGCGCACTCTTCAGATAGCTAATGCCAAAAGAGTGAGCAAATTGATAACAATTTATTTACTTTTCTTTCAGGCCACCTACAAATGTACATTATTTGTGGCCTGTTTTTATACAAGGCTATGAATAAATTAACATAAACCAACATTTTAAAATATTAGGGTATGAGCAGGGGAAGGGCCTTCAGAATCTTAGTACTGGGAATTGTCACTGTATTTGACACTGTTAAATGAAGGCCCAAACTAACTTTTATTACTGAATATTTAATTTTTGCATGATACTGAATCAAATACACACTTTATCTTTACTAAGTGTTTTGAATATGTGTTTGATTAGCTATGTATATAAGATGTAGTTTACTTTTCTACCTGAGGGCTTAAAATGTTATACTTTCTCTTTAGCTTACGGCTTTTCTTAATTTACTTTCTGGAGTTTTCTGTAAATGTACTTTAGAATTTAGCAGCCCCACAATATGCAGCAAAACACTTTCAACAGTTCAATCCAGGCTGAAGTGTAAAAACTTTTTTGCAGGCAAGTGATAGTTTAATTTTCAATAATTTATCAATCTGCAGAATTTCAGCCTCATGAAAAATGTCAGAAATACAAGTGCATATATTTGAGTAATAACAATATTTCCTCACTCTAGCCCATGACTCTGAAGCTTATATCTGGAGATTTATGAATGCTTTATTGTCCCCTCATTACTTGCTTCCTATGTAGAGAATGCAAACAGGTTTCAGTTACTTTCAGTGATGTGGTTTTCTTGAGATGGAGACAACTGTAAGAATGCAAGTCCTTGGAATGGAATTAAGGTGAGAGAAGATCACTTCATTTATATTTTCCATAATTGTGTTCTGCTTAATAAACTCACCATTTGGATATGGGGTTTCACAAAGAGTTAAAAAATCAACTATAGGGTGATCCATTTCAAGAACTGTAATTGCTTTCCCATGCATGATTGTTAAACTTGGTCTTCGACAAGCTTTATCATATGACAGTCCACCAGAAAATATCACAAATGGTTCACTGTATTAAAAAAAACCCAAACAACATAGTATTACAAGTTTATATATACATAGAAGTTTACATTATAGGTTTTGTACCTCTAAATAATAATAAATAGTTTTGCAGTAAGAAAGAGTCTAAAAGGACTTTTATCCAGGAATGGGACATTGATTTAATTACAGAATTAAAAAAAAATACCTATTTTTACAGGTCTTGTACTCTACTTTAAGAATTGGTTTACAAGATTCGGGTTTTTTTCCATCTCTTTGAATTTTTCCTAAGGAAAGAAAGAATATGAAAACTGTATTAAAACATCATGATAATAGAAGTACCAAAATGAAAACATCCACATTGAAGTAACTGTAACAACAATTTTAAAATGAAATGGAAATTTAACACTAAGAAGATGATGAATATTAGCTCCTATTTCCATAAAATATCAGTTGTCTAATTTAATTACATTATTATGGCTTTGTGATTTTACTGCTACGTACAACTAAAGGACCACAGACCACACTTCAAAGACATCTAGAAAAACCTGCATCTAAAAACTACTCAGATGGATGACAACTAATAATTAATCTGACCAAATGTATACATTTGTCTGAACACATTATGACAATAAACAGCTTAGGCTTTTCCTAAGTCATTCTTAGACTGACTCAATTCCTCTTGCCAACAAAATGGTACAGACTCTGGAGCGTAACTAGTTGAGTGATAAAATTAAATGAAGTGTACAATTGGAATTCATAGGTTCTTGGTTAATCATGGCTCAGTACTTTCTTTCAGTCAGAGAAAAGTCACTGGTAAAAAAAATAACAATTTTGGTTTTGTTACTTTGGAAAGCCTATGCTTGCTTTTGACAAAAACCTGACTGGAAGATGGAGCCAGACTGTTCTCAGAGGTGCACAGTGACAGGATGGGTGGCAAATGACTCAAGTTGTGACATGGGGAATTCTGGTTAGATTTTAACGAAAAAAATTTATATCATGAGGGTCATTAAATACTGGAAGATGTTGCCCAGAGAGGTTGTGAAATTCGTCATTTGAAGTGTTCAAGTGTCCAGTGTCAGCTGGATACTGCCCTGAGCTAACTGATCTAATCAGGCTTGTTTTGAGCTGGGGGTTAGATTAAATGACCTCCGAGAGGTCTCTTCTGGCATAGAGTACAATTCTATGACTAAAAATGATAAAACAAAAGGAATTAGAAAATTTAAGAAAATGCTAAAACTTTTCTGACCTACATTGATCTTGCTCTCCCCTTCTTGCTTTCTCTCTCCCCTCAGTCAGGCTTCTTGGTAATATGCTGATTTGCAATAGAGCCCATACCAATACCTTTTTACCTCATTTATAGGAAGCATATAAAATGCCAGCCATAAAAGATACAGACATTTCTTAAAAAGGCTCCTTAAATTCTTCATTGTAGTGACTCGGAAAGCCTTGCACCATCTCTAACAGTGCCTTGTACAAAACTTACTTCTTGGGAAAAACGCACATATGAGCACATAAATACAAAATATAGAAGAAAGAAATGTGAAAATCCCAGAGCCTGAGGCTTTCAAAGACCAGCAGTAGACTATTAAGATGAATTCAACAAAAGAAGATGTAAGAGCAATATTAACCAGTAAGAGATATATATTTATACCACCAATTTAAAAAATAATGTTTGATCAAAATAGCTCTCTGATTTTTATAATATTTTGCAAGAAGCAGCTCTGGATCTAGACTACAATAAACAATGAAATAAACATAGATATTAGCAAACAGCATTGAGAATATTGTATTGCTTCTTAGTTATACATTTTAACTATCAAAATTACCATGTGGAATTGTGGTCTGGAATGGTCTGTTAGGACTCTTCAGATTCCATAGGGTCAAGCTGCCATCAGAGTGACTGCACATGAACTGTTTCCCTTCATGATGCCAAGCGACGGAATGAATAGCCTACAGAATGAAAGAAAAACTTGAGAATGAAATGGAATACAGTGTTTATACTAATGATATTTTATTGTATGACTTTGGATTATATTAATTTACTGGTATAACAGAAGTTGGATAGTTCTTTTTTTTCTGAATTCCACTGCCAGCATTTTTTAGTAACCAATGGCTGTATTTTGCTGTGAGTCAAACAAAACAATGCCTTACAAATGCTGAGATAACACAAGGATGTAAGAAGGCCTGTACTGAATTGGCCCAAAATTGAAGAAACAGGTTATTAAGGTAAAAGTATAAGAATAAGGGACATACAGTGCAAGCATAATATCCCCGATAGCTCTCCTTAGAAATATTTCATCTGGCAAATGTATAGAGAATTCTGTGTAGGTAGTTTTCCAGGTAACATATAACACATGTGGTCTTCCCCAGAGGACTATTTAGGAGAAGTAGAACTAGTATTTTGTTCTTGAGTAACTTGCTCCACCCTCCCTCATTTCAGAGCAAGTACACAGAAACCAAAAAGCAACACTTCAAATATTAATAGATCATTCTCAGCATTTTGTGTATAATTAATGGAACTCACTGTCAATAACCATAATCACATCAAACTAGCTGAAAGGGTAATGGTGTAAAACCTTGATTTCCACTGGTATTCTGGAAACTAATAAAAGGCATTTTCTGACAAAACAGAATATTGAGTCATTATATACTACAGTTTGTCAGACGGTCCCCTCAGAAGCACAAACTCACAGAATTTTCCCTTAAATCCATTTCCCTTCCAGAAACATTAGCTACCAAATAGCAAAAACCCCACAATATGTTTTAATGTAAATAAGAGACCTATTTTGCAATGCAGTTTCATAATGTCCATTTTTGCAGCCCAGGAGATGCTAAGGCCTTGCATGCATTTACAGTTGCATATGGCCCTTTACTCCATTTCTTCAAATCACTTTAATATCATGCCTGGGTATTCATAAGTCAGCACTGGCATTGTTCACATCAATTTTGTTTAAGCTGACAAGAAATAAAAACTGAGTGTTACCGGTCATTACTCAAAACTCCCTGTTGGTCTTCCTCTTTTAATAAGTATATTGATTGTTATGGTTGGTAACAGCTCATGGTCTGGAGGGAGTATCAGAAGAAACCAATGAAAAGGCTGTGACCTTTACCAAAACATCACCCAGCTCCTGAGACTGGACAGCATAGCACAAATGAGCCTTTGCATTAAGATGACCCGATGTTTTAATAGGAATCTGACATGCCTTGTATATGAATGCTTTGAAAACACACTAGTAAGCTAGTCATGCCAAAAATGACTCGACAAACAGAGCTGAACAAAGCGAACTCTAGATATTTATCTTCAAACGACATAAAGGGTGTCACTCAAACTTCCACCTACCAGAGTGGGGCTGGCACACAATTCCTCTTGGATAAACTTGTTAATTCCTATAAAGCCTTAGATCAAACATAAAAACCCCATACATTTTTCAAAAGCAATGCAACGATTCAAAAAGCATCAATTCCTCAAACCCAGAATGTACCAAACTGTAACTGAAGCAATGAAAAACAACACAGAAAAATGGCTCATATGGAGTCCAACGCCATTGCCTCAGGTAGTAAGAACCTTAGATCTGTGGGGAGAGCTGCTTCACTTTATCCTCGCACAAATTAATTCTGACATGAGCTCATTCATGCCTGCTATCATGCCAAATTTAAATCTGCTTTTGATGTGTTATCACACATAGAGACATTTCACATGGTTACAGTCACTAGCTGTGTCTGAGCAGGAGCTAGTAACTGGCAGCTGAAAATTATACCAAGCTGCTTGTTAAACTGCCTCTTAGCTACTAGGTGCCACCTGCCAGCATAAACCTCCTGTTGAGTGGAGCTGAGGCAGAATGCTCCTGTTACAGATAGCTGGCAGAGCAGCAACTCAAATTCACCTGTTAGACTTTGCCCCAAAATGGGCAAGAAAGAATAGCTTTTGGAGTTCTCAGCTAGGAGTCACAACTAATACTGAAAGTTGATACTGACCAAGTCCCCAGTTTTCTCTGCTACAATATGTCTAGCATTCTGATCCACCTCTTTAGCATCTACACACAAAAAGGAGCAGTTATTTGTTTAGAATAGGACTTCATCATGGTTGGTGACTCATGTGAATATTCACAGAGTGTATGCACATAAAGCTTATCACTCCAGATTGGGTGTTTCTTCTGCAATACCCACAGTGGTTGCATATATATATTCCACTTTCAGTCATACTCAGCAGGTACTAAAATTAAGCATGCCCAACACCATTTCATTTCATTCCTAATCACAAGCCTCCTCCACTGAGAACTCATGGTGACTCTAGGACCACTTTTAACCATATTTTGAACAAGCACCATACTCATCCTATTGCTTGAAACTTAAGAATCCTTTGTGTTAGTAGTACTGCAGGACCATTACAGCAAGGACAACATCTGACTTGATACTTCCATAATGGCATAGTGCTTGACAAAGGTAGGGAGATGTCATTTGGCAAATGTGTCTGTGAGCTGTGCAGCTTCATGTTGGAGATGTGTTCTAATGAAAGATGATGACTATATTTCAGGAAACTCCGAAGGTGCATTGACAAAACTTGTAAAACTTTTAAACAGTCTGCATATGAAGATGGCTGGGTTTTCCTAGTCTGCCCAACTATCAATAACAACTTGAGAATCCTTTAATGGTTTTGTCTTGTTTATGTGCTCGCTTTTTATACCAATCAATGGAAACCAACTTTTGAAGGAATTTATAAAAGGACTTGCAAAGAAAGTCTTTTGTAGAGGGCATCATATAGCAGTATTGATTGAAAGGGCCTGAATATCTCATACATATCACCCCTGAGAAGATGACAATCATCATCGCACAAAGAAACGAATTTGCAGCTGACATCTTGAAGAGCAGACACAAGATTCTTTAGCAGTGGGTTCAAGCTCCACTCTGAGACCAAGTGTTTCACAGTGAGAACATTTAGTGTCTTGAGAAGCTTTGACACCGTAAAGAAGAAAACATAGAAACTCCTTATATCAGGAGCTGATGAACTGACGCAGCCTAGAGGCTGGTCATCAGCAGGGCTAGAAGAGAGACATGACTATTTTTAGCTTCAATCAGTAAAGTGTATCAGTGAGAAGCTTTAAATGGAAGGTACAGGCTTACAAGAACATCAAGCAGAGAAGTTCCAGATAATGCAACTTGTACAGCCTTTTCTATCCTCAGTGAGAAGCATCACGCCGGTATGACGATGCCATGCAGTCTAGAAAGGATAGGCAAGTTTTCACAGTGGTGAAATCTCAGTAGACTGAGGGCCCTTATCTTTTGATGATCCTTTTGTTAGCCAGCTGTTCAAGTGTGCAAATAAGGACCTATTTCAGCTGAGCTGTGTCCACTACTTCAGTTAAAAAAACAGCAATGCAGTGAAAAAATTAAATGGAAGAGATCTTTTAGTAATGTTTCTCACTGATAATGAAATGAAATGAAAGCATATCTTGTGGCTGTATGAAAAGAAATACCTTTAAAGTCATGAGATATGAAGCTATTCCTCTCTATCACAATCAGCAGATATAGTGTCCATCTTGAACTTAAAAAGGAAGAATATATGGATTTTTAGATAGACAATCAGTTACCAGCCTCCTTTCCTCTTCTGTATCAAAAAATATCTGCTGCTAACTTCTTGCTCCTGTGTTGCACAGTGACGGGTTCTACAGATCTGAGTAACAACAGAGAGCCTCCCTCTCAACAGCTGGTCTGGGGAGACTGAAATCCAATGCTGTCAAGGGAAACACAGGAGAAATCCAGTTGAGGCTTGATCCTGTGAAAGGATGAGTATTTGGATGGAGTCTTGACATTTATTTGGAGTGACATTACCAAGCTGGACAGCTATCTGAAGAAGATTACAGAGCAGAAAGAATTTGCCTTGGCGATGAACACTCAGAGTCCATCAAAGAGAAAATTAAGCTGTTTCTCAGAGTACACACCAACTGCTAATGGAGAAGCCTGGTGCCAGGGGAATGTTTGATACTAAACAGAAGTGTCTGCTCCACTGATAAGCCAGAAAAGATCATGCCATCTGATGATCCTTAAAGATGCCAGAAAAGTAAGTGGTGAGTTAGAGAAGATTTCCAGTTCTTTCACCATCAAATAGGGTGACCACATTAGTTTCAAAATTGGTGCTAAAGAAAGCATAATGCTAGTAAGAAAAATGAGGCTAGATTAATTTAACTTAATTCCGACTTCATTCAAAGAAGCACTTCAGTATTCAGTGAAGATACAGAACATTTACAGTAATTTATCTGAGACCTCACAGATACCCTGCAATTACAAGTGGCTGGCTCAGCGCCAGAACAATGGTACTGAATGGTTGGTCAGGCGTCATGAGGCACAGAGGCCTTGCATCATCACCTAGAATGGAGCAGAAACAATGCTTCTTGGACTGTGATCTTACGTGGCCAATCTGTAAGAAGAGGTTTAGGTTCGAAAACTTGGGTTAGTGCCAAATATCAAGTGGCATAGGCCGAACTAATAATTTGTAATTCACAAAAGCTTTAAAACTCAGGATTTAGAAAGGAACCCTTTTTAGGAGGCCCCTAGGGGAATCCTAGCAGATCTGGAACGTTATCAATCTGGAGCCTGAAAGTCTGGAGTAAAGTACAATGGCTGGTCATTCAACCCTTTTAAAGACAAAATAAGAATCTTGCCACTATTTCAGTAGATGATAGCAGGCCATCACAAGTTGCACAAAGTGGAATAATGACACAGCAAGTAACCACTGGGGAGGAAAGCGCATCATTAATAAAAAGGCCAAAAAAGGTTCCCGAGGACAGTACTGGAAAATGTGGAACAACTAAATTGTGTGAGAAATTTTTGACACCCAACTACTCTGTCTGAACAAGAAAAAAAAAAAAAAAAGGAAAAAAGGAAACAGTATTATGAAGATACTGTTTTATGTAGTCTCATTCTGAGCACAAGAGAGGACAGTAAGTGTACAGAACACCCCAGGAGACCTGTAAAAGGAAAAAGTTGTCCTGCCTTAAGTAACAGAACAGGGGCATCTTCACAAGTGTATGCACAGGCAGACTATCACTGGGAGACAATGCAGTCGGTATGTCTTGAGGTTTAAGTGCTGGCCTGTTTAAACTCTGAATTACCCTGTCCTTTAGAACATTTTCTATATGGATGCTAAGAATCTTAACCTTGAAGCTCAGTGTGATGCTAATGTTTCTGTGAATAAAGGCCTGAAAGAATGCAGGATTCAGATATATTCAGATTAATTTTTACAGTGAAAACAACTGTGTATACTCCTTACGTGTAATAAGTGACAAGATGAAGAAGGAAAGAGAACTACAGGAAACCAATTACTGCCAGGATTACTTAAAGAAAATGTCTTTTTCTACCTTTGTTTGTACTTGCATTCACATTCACCCACTTTAAAGAAAAGCTGGCAGAACAAAGGATGTTTTTTTCTAGGGCTAGCACTAAAATCATAACAACTTGGAATATACCTATTTTTAAACAGCCCATTTATCGATACAAGAACTGCGTCTGTGTTTGATACAATCTGTTTACAAACAGCAAGAGACAACTGTCTGATAAACCTATGAGAACACAATTTTGCAAACCTTTTAAACAGATCTTGAGTACTAGGTAATATCAATAGCCCTGCAAAATAATTTGTCGTTCACTCTAGTTAATGTTCTAGTAATACTCAGTAAATATTATATACTTCCTAGTCTAGCTGTATCTCAGGTCAGCTATATCTCAGGTCAGCTATATCTCAGGTCAGCTTCACTCTGTTCAAGTGAAGATCCCCACACAGAAGCTGATGAACTTGTCAGAGTCGAGGGGAAGAGGCTGCGTGTCGCAGCACACTCGTAAGAGCCTAATGCATTAAAACTACAGATTGCAGGGTTTGACTTTAACTTGTTCAAAAACATATCACAAACAGTATTTCCAGAACAAGCAATGCCTTAAGATAAATACCCATCTGCTTGATAAGACATACAAGAAACTGCTGATTAACAGGTTTTCTGAATTAATGGAAACTGCTTACCTCATCATAATAAGCTCTCAGATCAGCCCTTTTAGATCGTAAATCCCAGAGTACTACAGTCCCATTTTCATAGCCTATCAATAGCTGCAGGAGAGAAACAAATACAATTATAGTTTTTCATTCAAAGGGTATAAGCAAATATTGAAGAACTGCATGGTTTTAAGAGAATTTTTAAAAACAAAAGAAATGCCAAACTGATGTGCAAGATTGTGGTTTGCATGACATGTAACATTCAGCTTTCATATGATCTTTCAGTATAGATTACTTATTACTGACAACTCGAGTTTTAATATGGAAAAAAATGTGCTTTATATTGCCTTTTATTTTTTCCCCTGCAAAATTATGTGCTTAGCTAGTCTTCACAATTATGTACCTGCTCAGAAAATAAGACTGTAGCATGTTCCTTTCGGGTCTCACCTTCCGTGTCCCCGGTTGGAGACAGAACTCTCTAACATCTAAGAGATCACTTAAATAACTTCAGTCCAGAGTCATCAGATTAAACTCTCATCCAGCTACATATATTCCTTTAATTTCTGCTTTTTACTGCTTTAAATCATTTCTTCAAAATGTTTTAAAGCAGAAAATAAATTGCTTGCTTTCCTAGAAATTGAAAATAAATTAACTGGTATGTCAAGTTTTACTTCTAGAATTAGCATGTCATACCTTCATGCACACCTAAAAAATATCAGCAAAGATTTGTCAAAAGATGAAAGAGAAGAAAAATAATGCTCAGGGGGAAAAAAAGAATGAAGACAATCCTTTCTTCTTGTCTCTCTTGAAAAGAACTGAATTATTGATCTGGCACTGTATCAAGTACTCTTAATTTGAACACAATTAATTCCAGATCTTACAGAAGATGTGAAGTCTGGCCTACTTAGGTGTCCTGGAAATTGTTTCCCATAGAGCACATCTTTCTAAGAATCTGTCCTGCACATGAAGCCTGGGAATGACCAAATTGACAGACACACATTTCTCCTGTGAAATATATTATACAACTGACAGTGATAACTGCAGTTCTTCCATGTCTATAAACAAGTGGATCACAAAATGCAGGCAAGGATGTACATTTTCTATATTAAGAATTTGAGCAGAAGAATGACAAGACAATCTCTTAGTCTGTGAGACCACACCAGCATCTTTGCCATCACTCACTTTAGCTTGCATAAGTAATAAAAATGAAACTTGTCTGGGCTCCTAAACAAAACATCACTTTGTTTCCAAGTTCAATATAATTGATACATCAATACTGCTATAAAAGAGTCTGGGAGTACTCTAAATCCTACTAGATATGATTCTTTATATTACCAGGAGAATATTCATTATGTGGAGATGTATTACCTAATCTAGAAATGATTTATAGTTAGTATATTTAATACCTGATTGTGAACAATACCTGATTCTGCTCCTGAAAAAAAATCAAATTGTCTCAGAGTTATTCCAGAATATTTATCATTTTTGCTCTGGAATGGCCCACATGCAATTGCAAGGCAGAGTAAATGTGAAAAGACATCAGAAAGCACACAGCTAACTGGATGGCACTTGTGTCAAGATGCCATAAGGTATTCTGGGATAATAGATTGCCATGGAGAAAGTGAAAAAAGAAGTGTCTTACTGCAGCTGCTTTCGCTGTTAGTACAGTGATCCAAAATGGAAGACAACTGTATATCCAGGAGTTAGTGATCCATGCATCAGTTAACCTGAGGAGGTGCAGGCCTTGCGCTGTGCTATGTTGTGATGCACATATCTTAATTAATATGTTATGGAGTCTGAGTGCCTTCTTGTTGCTATCACAACAAGCACTTGCACCAGTGCATTACAGCTGGGAACCAAACCAGTTGAATTCAGTCTATATCTAGCAGTATATACCTTAGCTTTTGTACAAATACATTCAGGAAACTGAAGGAATAGAAAAACATTTAATATGTGACCTGTTTCATAATAAGTCTTTCCTCCTGGTGAAGCAGGCTTCTCTTTTAATTTTTATCACACTCTTTTGCAAAGATATCATGCCCCAGGTAATTACTAAAAAGTCAAATATCTCCTATCAGAGACAGCATTTTCCTGATCTGCTGCTGAAATGCTGAATGCACAACAGCACTATAGAACTGCAAGATATAAAGTGCTGCAATTTCAGAGAAGTTGAATAATAAACAGGTTTGCTGCATAGCTGGGCATCTCTCTTTCTTTGCTCAGATGGTCGCCATGCTGCTGAACCACTAGTACTGTGGTATGACACTGAAGTCAGAATTCCAGCTGGGTGAATGTGATTAGTCTCACTGCCAGTATATTTATGATGCTCTGAACCATAGGAAACTCAACTATTTAATTCCTCTTGGCCATGGTAAGCACTTCAGAGATTTATAGGACAAGTTCTATGTCTCCAATATTCAATGAGGTAAAAAAAACCCCAACATCCATAAATACAATTGAAGGAGAAAACATAAAGAAGAGAAATATGTGTAAAAAGAGTTGAAGTAAAACCACAAAGATTTCTTCTCAACCTGTGTTTCCTGGCACCTTGTTTAATTACTCATGCTTGTTTAGGTTAAGAATTGCACAGGAGGCTGGACAGAATTTGAAGGAGGAAGGAATTCTGGCAAGATTTTCCTTGTCTAGTTGATTTGCTCCACATTTTGACTTAAGAAATACTACTTCATTAAATGCCTTTGGTGATGTTGTTTTAGGGAGAATTCTCCTTTACGATCAATTAATTCCGTCCTTGTACATGCCAGACAGCCCCTTACTTGTTCTGGTAGCACAAAACAGCTGGGATAAAAAAAGCAAGCCTGCCAAATGCACACTATATTTAAGTGTTTGTTATTAGATCTCAGAACACAGACTCAGAGATAGGAAGTTTAGTCCACCAGCTAATAGTTAATAACATTAAACCTTTTCCTATTAAGCTCTCTCCAGTTGCTGGGAAATGGCAGATCATTGCAGTTGATGTCTTCTCCTGTGTCAGCAAGAAAAATCATGTTTGCTACAAATCTGCCACTTACAAATGTCTGTGCACTTCGCTCTGTTCCTAATGTTCACTTTTTCATTGATTTGGCAGACACAGTTATATTTCATGGACTTAATCACTAGGTCCCCAAATTGTTCTTAAGTGATGCATTAAGTACCCAAATTCTTTGTTGTCTGTCTTCCAGCCATGCCTTGTTAGATTCATAAAAGAGACAGTCTCCAAAGTCTGCCTTGATAGCTTGCCTGGAGGGCACGCTGGAAAAATTTTGAATAGCAGAAGTCTTTTGGAATTGCATTCACTCTTTCGGCAGAGAAAAACTCATCACAAGTTACTGATACAAACTGTAACTTTTAGGAATTTAAAGAATTTCTAAAAGATGACTATGCAGTCAGCACACAAATTTCCCTGGCTTTCAAAAAGAGATCTTATGATTGTCCTAGATTTGGAAATGTTTATCCTTGCTTTAGAACTCTCAACCACTCAGTGCTCCTAGGAGGATGCTACTTATTTACTTGAGTGAAACATGCCCAGATCTGTAAAAAGCTCTGTGATACACCAGAGAAGGACATACCACTGGAGCTTGCAAGGTACAATGTGCTTGTAGAGTACAAGAATATCCGTATTTTGAGCAATGATCATGATTGTACCAACTATTTAGCTACTGAAGCATAGGTAGAGAACACTTTCGTCTGCTGCCTCCCGTGTGAGGAGTCTGATTTTTCCCACCAACACCCCTTGGTGGTCTTTGGTTGCCTTGAAGCTGAGAAGCTAAGCAGAGCATGTAGAACTATCCTGAAACAGCTCTATTACCTAAGATCAACTTGGTTAAATTAAACAAAAGGTCTACTTATCACAGTATCTTATACATAATTGGCAAAGAGCAAATACTAAATAAAAAAATGGGAGGAGGGCAAGTACTTATCATACTCTCACATACTCTTTCAGTCCAAATTATTTTCTCATTCAAAGACAGCTAACTCCTCAAGTAGATAATATTTTGTTTAACCTTATCTTTAATAACCCTTCAGGAAAATTCAGTAACCCTCAAATTGATTTCTCTTTTCTAGACTCCCCTTGTGATAAATACCCATTTTCAGCACCCACAGCACCATTTGGGAGAAAGTTTTATAGCTTCTACCCATTGCACATTTGAAGAAGAACTTAATTGGCTTGTTTGGAATATGACTTTTGTCAGCTTCATTTAATATCCTTTTAGCTTTTGTATTGAAAGAGACTATGAACCCTTTCTACCCTCTTTGTAACAATTGTCATTTTCAAACTCAGAATCACAATGAGCTCTTTTCCACAATGAATTGTCCTGTCTCACTTAGTTATGTCTCATATAAAAAACCTTGCCCCTTCTCTGAATTTCCTTTAGCACAATTATGTTCTTTTTTTGAGGTAGAAGGACAAATATTATACTCGGTATTCAGCAGGCAAGTCAACTATGCATTTATGCAATAGTCTGTTTTGTTCTTTGTTCTAATTTTGATTGTCTTTATTGGTCACTACTGAGAAGTGAGCTGATATTTTCATCGAACCATCAATTATTACTTAAGGCTCTTGATACCAAACAGTAATAATCAGCTGGTTTATATGTCAAGTTGGAAATATTCCCCCCCTCCATATCACTTCTCAACATTTACACAGAACACTTAGAAAGACAGTATTTAACCTGTCATTTTACTGCTGAATTTCTCAGCCTCCTAAAGTCCAGCAAACCTGATCACATCACTGCTTTTCTATGTTGTTTATCACTATGCTGAACAGCAAAAATCCTAGAAGTTGTTTGCTCTTTTTTCTTTTTTTTCCCCATTCTGAAGAAAGATCGTTTTATCCTTCGTTCTTTCAACCAAAGCTTAATGAGCTTTAATTGAAAAATTTAGTTTAATTTTTTTTCTCTACTGTTGGATTTTTTGATCTAGTGCTATGTCTTTTGATTTAGTGCTTGGATCTTCCCTTACATCTGTGCGTACCTTTTTACTTTTTTTACTGATATCTTCCTGTAAACATCAAACACTCAATTCCACATTCTGCAAATCTGTGTTTTGTTAGCACCAATTTGTTCTTTATACCACTCTCAATCTCTCATTGATAGAAACAGCTGCACGGGGATGATTTCAATATGGCTTATATTTTCTACTCTTTCTCCCCCAAAATTTCTATGTTTTTCATAGGGTTGCATCTGATTTTGCTGTTACTGTTAGTATGCTACTACTTTATCAGTGCCTAGATATCTCCAGTGTGCCCTTTAGGCAGCAAGGAATTGTATTTCCAAGCAAGCTGTCCTCTAACTTGTTTTCCTAGGACCTTTTCATCTACTCTCTTTCTGCTGAAGTAAAAATATTTTAGATTTCTTTTTGGACATAGTGAATGACATTCCTGTAAGAGATGTTCACTCACAAGATCTTTTTTGATTTTAGTATCATATCCTTTTTCTCTATACAGTGAGCTGTAGGCAGGTCATCAGCAGCTTCTGTGGTGGCCAGCAACCAAGAGTTATGCCTCATCAATAAACCTTTAGTTTTATTAGGTATTTTGCCATGGATAGCTAAATAGCATTTCTTGATGGCTTCTGGTTTGGGGCTAAACCAGTATGCTTCACAGCATTTAATTACTTTATTTGCTGTATTCTAAATTGCTTGATCTATTGTGATTGTTCCAAAAATGCTTAGAGATCAAATCTAACTCATTGAAGGGCTAGCTGGTGAGTGCATCACTTGCACATAGTTCACTTTGAAATATGGCTAAGTCCAAGGGCAGTTAATGTAAATTAAAATCATATGTAGTCATTGATGTTTTTCTAGGTACCTGTATTAATTTTGGCGTAATGTCCCCTATATTAGTATCAGAAATTCAAGCTGCTGCTAACTTCCATCAGGTGTTATGTGAGACACTGTCAAATTGATCAGCCATTTGTAAGATGCAGTCCTTCCTAAATACACACTAAAATGCACTTGGCAAAAGTGATCAAAAATGATGAAATAGATATGAGATAGTTGCCCCTTCCACACAGGCAAAATGCTCAGAAATTCATTAGCAACACATAAATAAAAAAGCTCTAATAAAGCTAGTATTCTGGCAACCAAATTTCATTTGGGAAAAGCTACCTACCATACAAATAAAGTGAACTCTGATTTTCCCTCCTGATATTATCAATCATGATCCTAACACTATGACTGTGTGTTGTTTCTACTTGTTGACAGCTCTTTGCTATTCTCAATTCTGTTCACAAACAGCAGCAAGTTCCAAATGTGGGTTACTCTAGTTACTATTTTTGTATAAGAAAAGACTTATCTTATGAAAACTTACTATAATTCCTTCATAACAGCATGCTTATCCAAGTACTAAGTCATGATATGGTTCTTAGTCAATTCTTAAGCAGACAAGTTTATTTAATCGGGGACAATTTTGATTTGCTCTAGCTTTGAAAGTACAGTACGTTGTCTGTATCAAAGACTTTTACTCATCAAAATTATACAAAGAGCATTTTTTCCCTTAAAAACTGTGAAATAGTAAATATGACCTTGTAAATATAGAAAGAAAGCAGAGGATAAAATTAGTGAGTAAGCAAAAGGAAAGAGCTGTCAAGGCAAACAAAGGCTATGAAATGTTGCAATGTTTTATACCACGAGTTGTACTCACTTTTCCCTCATCTCTTGGGCTGTCACTTAAATGTACAACTGGCCCCGGGTGAGTCTTTGTGGATCTGCAAGACAAGAATCAATTCAAATCTGTGAATATATTTTTTATGAAGAGCTAGATGCTTACCTTAATTTCTAGGTGTGTTAACATGAACCTCCAACAATTTAAAAATCATTCTAAAAAGCCCAACAGGAGAAGATAACTATGTGAAAGTCTTCTGTATCTTTTCACATTCTCCTCTATTTCCTTTTTGACATTATAGGCAAAGATTCTCCTCTGCTGATGAATCCTTTCTTCTGTGCTTTTTTGTTTTGTTTGTTTGGGTGTTTTTTGTTTGTTTGTTTGGTTGGTTTGTTTTGGTTTTGGTTTTGTTTGTTTGGTATTTTATTTATTTATTTATTTGTTTGTTTGTTTAACATCACTATTCCTCCTATTAAAGTTTTTTTTCTGCTCTCATTTCTAAGGGGTTTTTTGCCTTTTTTATTCTCCACTCCCCCTCTTTCTGTCCTCCCTCGCTTGATTTCAAGGCTAATCTGCCAAGGATTTGCAAAGTCTTCACTGGATTCGTTTCAAATATTGATAACAAGACTCACCAAATTCCCATCTCATTAATGACAGGGTTTCAGTAATCTCACCTACACTACTCTATCAGGTGTATTAACTCCACAGCATTACTGCAGGGGGGGTTCAAAACCGGAGCATCTTGTCTTTGTCTATTCTGTCAAGTCTTATGACACCCTCAGACCAACAGTTACACCCCCAATGCACATTCAGTGAGGTTCCTCAGCCATATGACCCAAGCAATGAGTCTTTGCAAGCCTTTATACAGGTTACTTATTGCTCTTGCTGTGCCCTCTTTTTGTAACATGTACCCACAGCGTAGTATGCAACTGAGTACAAGGACTGCTGCTTAAGTCATTGATGTCCAGCACTTGAGAGCAAGTGCAAATCATAGGAAACTGAATGGACAGATGAAGATTTTTCAACAGTCAAATTTTCTGACCAGACCTTTAGTCCCTGGAAGTCACACAGGGCAAGAAGACAAATACCAGTCCACAAACCTTCAGGATATTTGTATGCCTGCCTCCATTTAGATTCTGGGATCAGAGCACATGTCCCTTGGAGTTCAGCTTGGGATCTAGACTTGAATGGCTAGTCTTGGTTCACCAAATGTCACCAGGAAAAAAAGTATGGCAGAGATTGGCAGGGCCCATAAAACTAAGAATTTTTCTGGAAGCTATCCCTAAAACTACCTAGGCTCCAAGTTTTAAAGCAATCTTCAAGAGAATTAAAGTAACAAACCAAAACAACATTCTCCGGTGAATTCTCTGAAGAGATTTTCCTAAATTAACAGGAGGTTCCTCTTCCTTTGAATCAAATATTGCACTACAGCAAAAATGGCCTCTGTTCTACCAGGTCAGATTCCAAATCAATATTGAGAGTGGTTTGCAAAAATTCCCAGGCAACTCAAACTTTAAAATACTGTGGAGTGATCCATAGTGCCATTGACTTCTCCTTCCCAAAACAGTATGCTCCAACACTCACGAAAGCATGCAAAATTTCCTCTGGCCTCTATTTTTTTTGCCCATAGAATGTTTTAAATATTTCAGCTATTTGGTCATGAACCAATGCTAGGCCAAAGTAGAGTGACAAAGACCTTGTCTGATATTTAGCTCTGAACTAAAGGCAATGAAAAATTACTTCAGACATCCTTACAATTTCCAAACTAAGTTTATTCCAGGCCAAAGAGATAGAAAAACCTTCAAGTCACCTAAAGGTCAAACACCCTTCCAAGACTATACCCCACCCCTTCACACATATTTTAACATTGCTGCTAGCTGCATACGCAAAACTAGTGGCAATGTGGCATGCCTTCCTTGGTGAACCTTCTCCATGAATGATCCCATGCCACCATCTTCAGCTTTGGCAGATCATGTTTCCACAAATATCTGCAGTATGTTGCTTTTTCTACGTGAGGTCCCAGTGATCAAGTATTCTGCAAGACCATTTTGCAACATGTCCCAGCACAGAAGTGAGATCAGCAGGAAAGCAGTGGACGGCCAGTTTATACAGTAATGCTCTATACAGACTGTCTTTAACAGTGCCAGCAGCAAGTATCCATTTGGCTTGAGACATGGCATGCAACAATTTTTGCAGAGATGCAGTTAGCAGGAGATCTGTCTGTCATTCCTACCCAAGCCAGCTCCTCTGGCTGAGCTTCTGTTTCTGAGTAACATTCACTAGAATAAATAATTTCCACAACACCAGACCTTGGAGCAGGCAGGGTAGGTAGGCAGTGATGGGGAACTGAGGGGTGGGGTGTGGTATTTGTGAGCAGTGCTTAGATCCACACACAGTCTTGTACATCTGTCCTCAGGGAGTGAATATGATGTCCTTTGGACATTCTAGGCTGCTTTGAACTTTGTTTATGACATAGGTTCACCTCTCTGAACGGGTCAGAGTATGTTGGTCAAAAGAACTAGGTTGGTTTGGGGTACATGCTGCCTATGCCATGACAGTCAAAGGAGGAAGGATAAGAATAAGACAAGAAACCATGAAGAGAAGAGGCATCATAGAAATTTTACTTTCTAGCCAGACAAGAACCACTGACAGATGACAGAAGAGGGAGCAGAGCCAAGCAAACATCATGCATGACTAAGCTGGCAACAGACAAAATGGTGGAAAGGGCACACGAAGGCTGAGAAGACATTCTGGTTTGCGTGGTTTTCCCAGCCCATTGAACCAACCAGTATGCAGACTGGTTTGCTTTGCCATACCAGTATTGGGACGTGACTAGGAATATTGCCAAAATCAGGGCAAATGGAGAGACAAAAGGAAAGAGCATACTCTCTAAGCTAAAGATTGAGCCTATATAGGCTGTTCTTTGTACCTACCAATTTTAAAAGTCAAGAACAATTTAGACAAATCTGTGCAGCCACCATTTTCTTTTTAGCACACACACAACGTTGCTTACCAAATAATGTCTCTATTTGTCTTTGGGTAGAAGCAAATTTTTACACAAGCTGTAGTCCTTCTACAGTACGTCTAACTTTAGGCTAATTATCCTTCCCTTGTTGCACAAACTAGCTGTTCCTCTGTAAATGATATAAAACTGTCTTGTTATTACCAGTCCTATTTTTATCTTATATTCTTGCAGGGCCGCAGCCACAGATCTCCATGCTAAGACCTCATCTACAAGGGGTAACCTTCACTAATACAATACATTTTCCTACCTCCTCCATTTCTCTCTTGAATCTATGGTAAATGATAGCTGGATGATCCCAGGATTTACTACGCTATAATAAAATTTCTTTTTGCTTTTAAGGATATTAGGCACATTTTGTTTCTTTTAGGAGCAGTATCTTACTCCTCAGTACTTTAGTAGTTTAGTTGTATTATAACTAACTTGGTTAGGCTTCTTCCAATTTTAGTATTTTAGTCTGTCAGGTATGTCACTCTATCAAAAGAATGAACCATTGTTTTGCTTTCACACATATACGACCAGTCTTTGGTTCCATTCTTATTAGCTTTGTTATGTCAAATATTGGATGGAGGGCTAAAAATGATGCACAGGCAGAGAGAAAAAAAAAAAAAAAAGTGAGAAACAGTCCTGTGAGCAGCAAGGTCAGCAAAGGAGGAGGAGAGGAGGTGCTCCAGATGGCAGAGCAAAGAATCCCCTGCTGCCTGTGGAGAGGACAATGCCAGGGTGCCAGGGAAGATATTTCCCCTGCAGTCCTTGGAAGATCCCACGCTGGAGCAAGTGTCTATTTCCCGAAGGACTGCAGCCTGT
This sequence comes from Ceryle rudis, assembly GCA_033439905.1. Lineage (NCBI taxonomy): Eukaryota > Metazoa > Chordata > Aves > Coraciiformes > Cerylidae > Ceryle > Ceryle rudis. The sequence continues at coordinate 136,087 of JAAGNO010010367.1, forward strand.
GGCAGAATGCATGCTGGAGCAGGGGAAAAGTGTGAGGAGGAAGGAGCAGCACAGAGGAGCTGTAATGGACCAACCACAACCCCCATTCCCTATAGGAGGAGGAGGAGGTAAAGGAGTTGGGAATAAAGGAGTGAAGTTGAGCCTAGGAAAATGGGGGGTGGGGGAAGGTATTTCAGTTTTTGTCTTTCTTTATCAACATTCTACTCTGTTTTAGCTGGCAATAAATTAAACTAATTTTCTCCAAGTCAGGTTTGTTTTGCCCATTTAACTGTAAAGTGGTATCCCTGTTTTTATCTTGACCCATGAACTTTTCCATCTTATTTTTTTCCCCTGTTCTGTTGAAGAGAGGGAGTGAGAGAGCCTTTGGGTGGGGGCCTTGCAACCAGCCAGGGCCCACTCATCACAAATATCTTGATGGCATAACAGCTGCCAGCTTTGGCTATATATGGGTAAGAGGAAACAGACAGTTTATTAAGTCTATTAAGTTTGGCAGTCATAACACTAACTCAAGAAACAAGAAGAGATGCTTTTCAAATAGTTGTATATTCTAAAATTCCTTTCAGACATGCCATCGCAGATAAGATCACACGCAGAGTTTCTGGGGTGATGACAACAGATGTTCCTGAAACTTTTTGGAATCGTAGAGCCTACTCCCTGGCAGTCCTGCACTGCCTTCCTGGAGCTCCAAGAAATATCGAGGTTTTATACATATCAAGTAAAATATTTGCATCAAAACCAATTCCTCTTTGGAGTAAACAAAAAGGAATATTCACAAGGTGCACCACAAAGCTTATGGTTTGGTTTGGTTTGGGATGGGACATGCACAGTCCCATCTTAGGGAAGATGTTTGGGGAGGATACTGATACAAAATAACACCAGTTCAGATATGAAAGGGTTCAGATGTGTAAAGGTTGTAACTTTCTCCATGCTACACGGTCTTTCGCTTGTTGCTCTGAACCTGCGTTATGGCTGGATACAGATAGAGAGACATCATAAATCTCTGGCAATACAGCTTGCTTGTTTCTCTTGAAGTGACATCATCTCTTTCCTAGTGCAGGACTGTGGCTAGGAACCCAAAGGTAGTTTTTTGCGCCGCATTATGATTGGGAATAGTCCGCCAAAGACAAGATCAGTGCCTTACTTCTTTCATCTTCTTGTCTCCTCAAGGAAAGTATGTATAAACAGAAATAATAGCCGTGTTTTTCTGGACCCCTAGAGAAGTGTTGCTTGCAAAAGGAATGCCAGACGGTAGACTTTACAATTTCTCCTAAGGGTAGACATGATAACTGCTCTACAAGTAGGATTAAATGAAGCAATTATTTAGTTAACTATATTATATCAACAATATTAGTTTACAGAACTCTGAAACACTATCAGAGCTATAGATACAGTAATTATTACTTTCATATAGTAAATTATACTGCCTGTGGAAATGTCTACACACATAAACATTTTTCCTCATGTAGCTTTAGCATATATAAAATATTTTGTTTCCCCTCATTGCCATTACACTAGAGTTGTCAAGGAGACTGGAAAGTTGTACGCTGTCATTGTAGAAGAGCCTATGAAGAAACAAAAACTCTGTTGAATTACATTAAAAGCAAAAGTAGAGGTCCGGCAGTTCCTGGAAAGGATGAAAAGGTTCTGGGTAACCAACCACATTTGAAGCTATCATGAATAAAACCCACTATTGTTGATGCCAGATACTTGTGTATAGGGATTCCTTCAAGCTAGCTTTAGGAGTCTGTGTAAAAACTAACTAGATCCTATCCAGTGAGAAAGGGGAAAATAAGGAAGAATCAGTAGCGGAAAATAAGGCATAAGAGACATAGCTGAGCAGAGAATTCTTCATTCCCAAATACTAGCTGGGGTACAGCTGAGAATGACTGAAGTCCTTACAAGCAGAAAGCAAAAAAAAAAAAAAAAAGAAAAAAAAGAAGGTCAAGTATAAAAAATATCAGCAATAATTTACAGTAAAAAGTTCCTGAAGTAAAAGTTACCTTCAAGTGAGCAAGAAGAAAGTATGAGCTAATGATACAAAACACTGCAACATTTCCTAGCCCTCATTGACCTTTAAGCCCACAGAAACAGACTGCAGAAGAATTGAAAAATAGAACAAAAGGTTCCCATGACAGCTGTATGGAACTAGAAGTTTGTTAAGAAAATAGTGATACTTGGAGGTGTTTTGCACTTAATCAGAAGTTATTCCTGACAGCAGCAGGTATTAATTTACTTGGTGTGTGTTCGTTCTGGGAGATGAGCAGTGACTTACATACTGTTGTAAGAACTTCAAATACCAAGAGAATTTTTAAAGCAGGTAAAAGTAATGGATGACAAAATAGAATCAAATCAAAAGAAAACTATTTTCTTTTTGAAAAAGAAATAGCCTGCACAATTACAGAAGCACTGTAGTGATTTCTGAGATGAAAATCTGGTGGTAGAAAATGGTAGAAGGAGATAGGACAGGGAAAAAAAAAAAAAGGAAACATCTACATTAGTCATTCAAACAGAGCTGGAGTTGACTGAATGTAACAATGCTGAGAAAAGCATGTGCATGAGCAGATACTTCTGTAGTGCCAGAAGTCAGACATCTTCTGCAGTTCTACTTTCCACAAAGGTAGAGTGCACCAGAGATGTTAAGACTTCCTGGTGGAGTCAGGGAGAAATTAAGGAGAATGAGTAAGTTAGATAGAACATTCACATAATGGGGATGAAAGCTGGGAATTGGAGTTAAGTGAGAATCAGTTAAACCTCAAGATGCAAGTCTGAGTCTTAGACACCATTTCTAAAATGTCTTGAAGAAAAACGCCTTGTAACTTTCACCTTCTTTATCCTGGGAACTATTTCCGTTTGGGTCCGTGCGCAGAGGGGGTAGCAGTTGTTGCTACTTCTCCTCCTAAGGGGCTAAGAAACACCAAGTTATGGTTCTGCCTTAACTGAGTTCCAATTTGCCCAGTTCTTTGATACTCCAAATCTCATCATTTTTGACAGCTTTTGGTTACTCATTCATGATGTAGTGGGCCATTCAAACAGTGGAATCTGCATGCTTGGGAAGGGGGCTTCCCAATGCAGATTTCTCATTTCTGGAGTTCAGTGGACTCGTATCAAGATCTTCCTTTCATTTCCAACGCCAGGATTACCTGCCAATATGTATGATGTTGCAGGCTGAGAAAATTAATCTCATTGTAGTTGGAGTAAATGGAGACACGCTGGGCTAATTGACTATTTTTTCTCTTTCAGATCTGTTTCCAAACATTTTGAAGGAAAAGAGAGAAACTGCTAATTAGAGAGTAGAACACCAAACAGTATCACGTTCCCCAAAATTCTCTGGCAAAGGACTAGCTCTGCCACATGACAGACAAATGACAAGTGAAAAAGTTTTGAGTTATTTTTCATTCTTCGGTGAAAGGATGATTCAGTGTGTTCTGATCTGAGGTGGGGACAATGCATGAGATGATAGAAATGTCTGAGACAAGAATTGCTAGAGAAAATATTTCCAAAATTCCCCATATTCTATTGTTCTTTCTCAGCTCTAGACAAGGCCAAGTCCACTGAAACTTAGTGTGCACAATTTATAAAGGATTTTTCCTCTATCTTCTAGAATCTGTTATGCCTCAGTACTGAAAGTAATCTCAAACAAAAACTTTCATGTTTCCTCCACATTATTTTTCTACTCAGGCCTAATTTCTCACTAGTATTAGATATTATCTCTTTTGAAGATAGTAATTAAATTTTTATGACTGCACCTATGAAGTTTGGAGGGGGCAGAGGGGAGGAAATAAAATGCAGCATCAGTTTTGTCAACCTGAGGAACACAGTGATTAGTGAAAGTCAGTGACAACAGAGGGGGTAAAAAAAAAAAGGGAAGGGAAGAATTTTTTGAGAAAAGTGGTTGCTATCAATATGATCTCTGCTTGGGACAGAGAATTAGATCCACCACTGTAGGCCTGTTGCCCTATTCCTAGATACTGTCCTCTTGATCCACTAAGCCTGGTGAGTTTCAGTTAACTCCCAGAGGTTATAGGTTCCTCACAACAAAAAACAGATGTCTCAGAAACTGTGTGAAATACTGAGTTTGCCCACAGCAGTTCCTCTTGCTGGAACTTCACAAAGGAAACATCAGAGATAGAATTTTTTGTTTCTGTTGAGGCTTTTACTTGAGGAAGCATGGATTCAGCTCAGTCAGATTTTTATGTCTCTCTCCATTTCATACCCACAACACAGACACTTGTGTTAGCCTGTCAGAGAACTCTCATTTAACAGACGCTCATTACCTTTCCTATCACTTCATCAGGTTTTGATGAGCCTGATTTAACTTGGAAATTAGCCCTGTGTTGAGTTAGGAGGCTTGGGAGAGCTCCGGTCCCTCCTCATCTAAACGATTCTATAGTTCAATGAAGAAAAGTTCTCCGTAGAGTCTTAGGGACAACAACTCCATTATTCTTCTTGTAGGATTTTTGGAGGAGATGGTGATCAAGCTGTCCTCGTAGAAATAGCAAAATCTGAATTTTTCAGATTAATGATAATCTGTATTTCATGGAACTTCATCGTTAAACCAACTGCCAAATAACTTATTCTTTTATATAAAATACAGTTACACAGTCTCTATCATAAATCTGAATTCCTAATGTGCTATAAGAAACCAGCTAATACTGCACATGAATTCATTAAAATAAAAGGTTTTCAAAACATTTGTTAATATTTGTAAATACAAATGATACTTAAAAATTAGTCTTGAGACAGCTACAGAAAATGACCACAGATACAAATGCAAAAAAGTCTCACTTACAGTTCTATTGCCTTGTTCCACATGATAACATATCCAGAAAGAATGAAGGACTCAATATTTACAATGTGTGTATTTCCTCTCTCTGTTCCAACATAAAGCCATTTACTCTGGAAAGGTAGATGACAGTAAGTAATCCTGGAAAGAAAAAACAAAAAAGAACATGATTGAATATTGTATCAACAATTATTTTAAGCCTTTTTGCACATGAAATAATTGTTCTTTCTGCTTTATAACTTGAGAAAAGCCTGCAGAATGAAGAATGTGCAGGTTTTGGGAGTCATCTCCAGAAAAACTATAAAAAAGGACATGAAACAAATCAGGGACATCCTGCCTACCTACATTAAAGGCAGGAAAAAAGAGCTGTATCCCTGGAGCTCCAAACTAAGTAATGTTATCTCCATGAGTATGTAAATTGTATTGTGATAGTATCCAAGACCCTCAAGTTAGGCTTTCTTATATCCTTTCTTGTAATAAGCAATTTTTCTAGTTCAATAAACAGAAGTTAATGGACATCAGGAGGATTAATGTTTTGTAAAACAGAAGGGTAACACCACCATTCGCACAAGAAAACATTCACTTTATTGGCTATCTGGGAGATTAGGGCAGTAGATAAGAGCATTACCAAGTGCAGTTAAGTATTATATCATAGACTCACCAAATCCTACACTTATATTATTCTCACAGGGTGATGATTCTTACAGTACTATATTAGCTTGGAAAGATACCATGACAGTTTCTCATGATAATACATAAAAATTTTCACAGATGATGAATGAGTATATTCAGGTTTCTATGATATTATAGTTATTACACAGATAATACATATATTCAAGCAAAACTAAATCTATATGAGACAAAACCCCATTTGCTACTAAAATATAATCAAATGCTTGCTACCTACAGAGACTGAAACAATCTGATTTTGTGGTACAGACTCATGAATTTTGACAAAAAGCAGGTATTTTGTTTGGTATGCCATACGTTATTATATTTATCATTCAATTCCACAAGGAGGCTATTTCTAGCTTTTATATACAAAGTAGATTTAACAGCTATGCAATAATTTTTATCCTTAACACTTTCCTCCCACACAAATGTCTAAACAGTATTTAAGAGCACACGTATTTCATTTTTTTTTTATTCTTATGGTACATCAATCTTTCTGAATTAAATATAATGGAATGAGAGGGGTGCTGGACATCTTCCAGTAATTTCACCCTCTTAAGTCATGTGAAGTCTTCTGAGCAGAACATTTGCCACGTTTTGAATTAAAGGAATTGTTCAATATATATACAGATTTCACATACTTTCTGTAATTGTTCCTTGTAAGGTACTTTCAACAAACAAAAAGATTCCAAACATATTCTACACAGTATTTGGATAGTTCTGCAGTTTTCCAAATATCTAATCATGTGCCAGAATATTTAACATTGAATTTTAAAATGTCTTTTTGGCTTTATGTATCACACTGGATTGAACACAGTTGAAATATGCAGCCTTCACGTGTTAATTTATAGGGAAAATTATTACTGAATCATGAATCCAGAATAAGGCCAACCCTTCACAGAAATCTTGTTTTGTTCAAGTGAGATTTAAGCATGATATAGGCTTTGCTCTCCCCATCTATATTTTACCATTAGTAGTCTAGTTTTGGAAATAATTCCAGTGCCTTGAGTGGAAAGAGAACAAAGTTTTTCAAGAGATTCGTTTTGAGAATGGGCATTTAGTATGCAGAAATGGAAATGCCTTCAACCAGCAACTTACTTGTATTGCGGGTGCAGTCAGATTGACAAATACCTGACAGAAAAATCGTGGAAGGTGTACGCCACCTACATATTCCTTCCTGGAGTTAAAGCCATTAGCTTTATTGACAGATGCAAAGAACAATTGCCCTTTTCACTTTGTAGCTTTACAAACGCAAAGCTAGTTTTCACATCTTTCTTGATCCTTCTCCTTAAACTGAACAACTCTGTTTCTTTTGCTTTGTCTTCAGATGCACCATTGGCCACAATTCTGGTTAGATTAATATTTAATAAGTTTTTTTAAAACTTTTTTTTTTTTTTCCCATTTCTGCACTAACTCCACTTTTCTTTCACAGAATGTCTGGGTTGGAAGGGACCTCTAGAGGTCATCTGGTCCAAACCCCGGCTGAGAGCAGGGACAGCCTCAACTAGAGCAGGTTGCTCAAGAGCTCCATCAAGCCTCACCTTGAATGTCTCCAGGGATGGGGCCTCAACCACCTCCCTGGGCAACCTGTTCCAGTG
>JAAGNO010010368.1:0-11646 GCA_033439905.1 Ceryle rudis
CAGGGCAGGTGACCCCAAACTGACCAACGAGGGATTCCAGCCCATATACGTCATATTTGGTATAAAGCAGAGGGATCTGGAGTGTCTATGTTTTTTGGGGTTTTTTTTTTGTTAGCTCGCTAGTTTTGCTTTCTTGCTCACTCGTCCTCTTTCTGGGGGCTCTTGGGCTCTTCTCCCCTCTTGGACCGCTTTGCCAGTTTTGCTTCACTCAGGTCCTCTTTCAGTTCCTTCCTCAGAGCATCCAAGGAGGACTCTGTCCATTCTGCCTTCCATTCCAGTCGGTGTGTTCCTGAATATGGTACCAAATCCAGCTCCTGAACACGGCTCCTGTCTGCTGCTGGTACCACTCTGGGACTCCCCTGGTGCCTGCTCCACAGCATCAGTGGTGACGGTGATGTAATTGCCATCAGGGGGTTGGGTTCAATACTGGTTTTCTATATATTTGTACAGATTCTATTTTATTATTATTATCATTATCATTATCATGTGTTATTATCATTAAAGCTGTTCTAGTTTCCTCTTCTAATCACTAAGTCTCTCTCCCTTGTTCCTTTTCTCTTCCCCTTTGAAGAGGGAGGGGGGTTAACAGAGAGCATCTGATATAGGTCTAAGGGGGCCACCCTGACGCTAAACCGTGACAGTGATATCTTTAAAACCCCTATCCCAAGACTTCTTTTCTCTAATACACAGGCCCAAGTCTGGTCCCACTTCCTGATTTTTGTCTGTCCACCAAAGGCAGCTGTATTACACAGGGATAAGCCCAAGGCAAAGCCAAAATGATGCCCTCAGATTTTATTAACATGGGAGTTTCATTGCCTGTGCTGTAGACTTTGTTCCAGAAGAGTGCAGGTAGAAATTACATTAGATATTTCTTATCCAGAGGATGAATGTACAAAGAGAGGCAGAAAAATCCACAGTCCCACTGGTTATACCAACTGAAGGCAAAGCTTATCTCTTGCTGCCTCTCATGACTTGGCCTCACTAAGGGCCATGTGGGTTGCAGCCTTCAGGGAACCTTTGCCAATATGACCCAGTTCTGGCTGTGGTCACCATGAACCCTCCTGGAAGGTTAGGGTTAGGCACTGCAGCTTCTGTGTGGAAAAACTCATGCCACCTGGGAATGCAGTGAGGAGTCCCTGTTTCACATCTAAAGCGCTGAATGTGTGTGTGTGTGATTGTTAATGACATCAGCAGCACCTTCATTGCAGCAACTGGTAGTGATGATGGGTAAGGCATGTTTTTCTTCAGTGGGGAAATGCCAAGACAAACAGGAATGATTTAAGTCATCACTACCTTTCCATCCCACGTAAGCTGAACTGTGTTGGGAAACAGAGCCCCAGGGTGCCTTTAGCCCCTTGGTGGGTTGCAAGCCAATCATGTAGCTGGCTATTAATTCTTCTTTGCTTTGAGGACCAGCCCCAAAGCCATGAGTGCTCAAACTGTGAATCATACTCTGCTGCTGCTCTGAGCACATCACAGTTTCTTTTCCCAGTGAACAATATGAGTTATATGAGCAATAACCCAAAGATTTAGAAATGTTGTCAGAACATGACAGGTTAGTAACAGAAAGACGTTTCAATTCAGTACTTCCCACACTGACATAAATTAGGAGCAGGGTGAGGTGGTTCAGACTAAACTGGTAGTTTGCTCTGCAGTTTTTGGAAGTGGGAGAAACCGTGTGCCACATTTTTCAAGTCTGTTAGCATAAGCTCTTTGTTCTTAGCACTGTCAACGTCTCCAAGGTAGACACAGATTAAAAAATATTTGGGCAGTTCAGCCTGACTGCAACATCTATGGAAATGCTATACTCATGAAATCAAGAGGGTCAATAGTTGAGCTAAGTATGTCTAAGGTTTGTTTATGACTATGAGAAAAAACATGCAAGTGAAACTCCCACCCTGAGTTCTGTAGATGACATGAACATTTTGATGAAATGTTTTTCCACACCCAGTGGTATGGAAAAAAAAATCATGGTCGATATATCAAAGGTTCAGACTTGGGAGGGGATGGGAATCACCAGCACTTGCTGTGCTACAGCCTGAAGCCAAGTTTAGATATGAACAACTGAATATAGTGCAGTGGAAGGCTACTCGTTCCTTACCCCCACCGCACCAATTTCAGCACTTTTAAGATCAGCTAATCAATGACAGGCTTGCATAGCCAGTGAGATAACTCTGTACATTTGTATGTGTATGCACATATCTATGGAGAAAATGTTCTCTTGACCACCTGTGGTCAGGTATCTGCTGCTTATGATCCCTATAAATGAGAAAACATAAACCAAAATCTTCTTCACTTCTCATGAATGGTCAGGATTTTGTCCACACTGCCCAAGAAGCCATGGTCCATACAGTTCTGCAGGTACCTCACTTGCAGTGAAGGCTGAACACAGACCATACTAATAAGCATCCATGGACCCCCAGAAAGACTCAGCAACTGCAGGACATCTAGGGAGGCTTATGGTGTTTGCACTGAGTTTCAGCAATCCTCTTCACTCCCCTTGCCTCCTGGCTCATCACCTGATGACTTGGACCTGTATTTAGCTGTACTCACTTCCCTTAAAGAAGCAGGTCAGGCCATGGAATAGGACTCCAAAACCATCATGATAATACAAAAGTCCACTTATCTTGGGGTATCTCAGCATAAGGCTGCTACAAAGAACAGCATTTCATTTCACATTTGGTGAGCAGTTCTGCGGGGGAGAGGGAGAAGGGATGGATTACTGTTGTCATGACAGGTGGCTGCCCCTCACATCTCTGCTCCAAGTTGCCTTTTCCAGACTAAGTACCTTGTTTGCTCAGCCACTGTATTTTTTCAGAGGGTATCCTCTGGCATGCTGTAAATATTTCTGTCACAACACTTTTCCATGTCTTGAGAGAGACAGTTTTCTTAGTGGGAATGCACAAAGAATAGGAAACGTTTAGTCTGAGGTTCATTTTCATTGTGGTTTTCCTAGGTTTTAATATGTACGTCAATTCTGACAATACATTGTTTTCTTTGTTCCTCATTTAAAGTCAGAAATGTCAGCCTGCAAAATGTAATACATTAATTGCACAGAGAGCAGTTGCTGTCTTACAAAAGCTCTTTTCCCCTCTTGATTAGCCTGGTGGTGTCCTATACAGCATTTTGCTCACCAGGATGATGGGGTGGCGTATGTCAGAAGCCCAGTGCTGCCTGAGCATTCCTTCCCCAGGTTCCTTCAAAAGCCCTCTTGTGTGGCATGGCTGGATGTTCTTCAACAAATCAGCTCAGGACTTACTCTTGAAATTAACTCTGTGAGACACTTGGCCATCACTGTGTTCAGTGCTGCTCTGGAAATAAAGGCATTACTCGTCAAGTATTAGGAAGAATGCAACCTGTGCTCCTGATTAACCCAGAGAACTTCATGTACATGAAGATAAATTTCTCATGTAGCAAGATAATCCCTCACCTCAAGGAAGTGCATAGGACTTAGGACACCAGTTTCTCTGGTGGCTGAGGTGCTTCACAATATGTAGGGAAGTGCAGTTGTCCCGTTCTAGGTTTCAGGGAGCATGAAAGTGGAAGCAAAAAGCACTGAAGCCATCTGAGTGTCTAACTGGAGTAGCAGGTAGAAAAGCCCTCCATGTTAGTGCTGCCTTTTGAATGTCAGAGCAGCCCCAAAATTCTTTCCCTGATGTCAGGAGAAGCATGTGTCTTGGCCACTGATCTGAAGTCTTTTTAAGGGAAATACTCAAGTCTGGAAAATTATACTGCTTTACAGACATATTTGTGAAATCAGAACATCACCACGTAGGACATTATTTCATCTCTGCATACCTTCAGTCTTTCTCCCTAGACCATTTGGGGAACGCTTCAGACAATGCAGAAGCATCTGAAGAGGCCAAAGGAGGGCAGGGAGGCAGACAGAAACACTACTTCTCAAATCAGAGTGAAAATTGTGGCCCTATTCCAGACAAGCTACTGGCCTAAAGTAAAGAAGGAAGGAGACGCTTGGTTTTAGCCTTTTCCCCACTCCTGGGTGACATTCAACCAGCTGTTGCATTCATAGTCTTTGGGGAATGCAGTACACACTTTAATTCATCATCGGCTGCTTCTCTGGGAGATCAGGTCAAGAGAAGGGAGGGGATCAGGGGATCAGACCAAGTTTTCAAACAATCAAAGTACAAAGACTTCCTTGAAAAGCTCCTCATTAGAGAGCTATTTGAAACTTAGCTTGTCCATGTAAGTAAAGCATGGAAAACTCCTTACCAATTCCTTCAGCAGAGCTCACAAAAAAAAAAAAAAAAGTCCTCATAACTGACTCATGTTCCTTTAAGAGGGGTTTCCTATTAAATCCCTTGTGATCCTGGTTGCTGAAGGCAGCAGATTCCAGCAAAACTTCTTTCACCAATGGATGCAATTCATTCTATTTAGAAAAAAATAATGCTGGCTGTCCTGACTGTGTAGGTGGGTGAGAAAATGTTAACAGCTGCGCTCACGAATCTCCACTGGAGGAGCAAGCTGCCAAAAATACTTGTACTGTGAACAACTGTTCTAAATTTGGTTACCTGCTTTGTATTACTCAGTAGCCATGCTCTCTTCTTATTCTTATCCTATTAGATATGTAAAGCACAAGCACAAACCCTTTTCTATCAAAGACAGATGATTCCACAAGCTGTCATCAGGAACCCGAGGAATGGCAGCTCTTGCTACTCAAATCAAGGGTTTGTAGTGTTTTTGACAAATGAGGAGGAAGTGACTCATTTGGTACTGAGGGAGGCTCTGATGACAGGCCTCCAGGACAGCTGAGCCTGAGGCTGACTGGCCCTATGGCCCAGCAAGGATAGGTACAGAGATCAGGCAGCACTTCTTCCTTGCTGAGGCTGGAGCCCCAGGAGAGCTGGTGGGCTGCCACCTCACCTAGCAGAACCCTCACTGCCAGGGGAATGCAGAGACCCCCATCCCAGTGCTTGTGTGATGGATCAAGCATGCCAAAATGAATCCCTTCGGGCTGAGCTGGAGGTCCAGTGCTAGCATGAGAATGGTTTGCCATCTTCTTGCTGATGGAGGTGGGACATTTGTCCCTTATCCCCACTGGAGGGTGGCAAGATACCCTCCCATTCATTATACAGAGCATTTCCATTTAACTACCGCCTAGTGCCCTCTAGTTTGCAACCTGGACTTCTACTGTAGGTGGCTGCAAGCTCACTACTGCAGAAATGGTCTGGTATGGAGGTATTTGCACAGTGCCTGGTACACTGTGTTCTCATATTCAATGGATAATCCTTTCATATCACCCTCATGCCACAGTGCAGCACTACCACTACTGAGGGATTGCTGAGTTTACTGTGAAACACGTCTTCCCTCTTTTTGGAAGGAAAAAAAAAAAGAATTGCTACTGAAAAAAAATAACTGCTTTTACTTATGAACCACATCTTTAGCCTGTTTTGGTTTGTTTTTTAATATAGCCTGCAATTTTCTGCACGAAATGCTTTGCTCTCAATTAACTGTAGATGCAATTTAATGAGTAGGCCAAATGGTGATAGTTAGGCACATAACTAACATCTGGAATGTACAGGATTAGTGGCTTAGTTAAGACCCCTTAATTAAAACAAGGTCATTCAGACCTCCCTTCTCTCTTTGCACAGATGATGTATGTTTAATACTGAGCACTTGCTGATATGTTATTAGGACCACATAAGCTGTCTATTAAGTACCAGGGAAATTGTGGCTTTGATGTGTCAGGTACCTAATGAAGATGAAATTCAGGCTGGGAGCATTATCATGTCAGAGTGCAGAAAAGATCTTTCTGCAAGCTTTGCTCAGTCTCTCATATAAAGCTCATTGCTTCAGCAAAAACTCCTGTCAGTAAACTATTTCTAGTTCAGCCTCAGAAGGTGCCCATTTAAAGAGCACTAACACATTATTCAGATACTCTGGATTGCAGCGACTGTTTGCAGGACCCCTCGAGCATTTCCCACACCTCTGTAATGCTGCTTGAGGAATGCCCTGTCACTGGCACATTTCTCAGCTGAAATCTGGAGCTGTTTTTCCAAAGTCCATAGCACTTTTGGCCAGTGATTGGTAGCTAATGTTGTCCTGATTAGAGTCCAGCTTGGGAAACACTGTTTTTCCCATTTAAATTTATTCTGTCTTTTTTGAGAGATGACATTTGCCTGGTTTCTGGATTAAAGCAGGGTGGGCAGGAACTGACATCACCTACCTAGCTGTCTGGAAGGGAGATGTCTTCTCTGAATTTGTCATCCAGGCTTCTCTGTTGTTAACAAGGAGAAATAAGCAGGGGCAATTCAGCTCACCTGCCCAGAACCTGTGGCTCAGGTTGGGGTAAACTGTCCTCCTGCAGGGTCTTTCTTTCCCTCTCATGCCCCAGAAGGGAACCTGAACTGTAGATATAGCTTTGGATATTGGATTGGATGTCAGCTAAAGTGCTTTGTACTGATGTATGCTGCAGATAGCTGCAGCTTGGCAGGCTGCGAGGCCTTCCTGCTGGGACAGCCTGGCCCTGCCCCCAGTTACTCCAGCTGGTGAGGGGGACAGAGCTGGGGCTGCCATGGCTCCTGCCTAGGGCTGATAATCCTGGCCAGGAAGCTGCACCTCTGGTCCCAGAGCAGGAGACAATGAATCTTGCAGTATCTCCTTGAGATCAGTGAAGTTTTGGTTAAGGCTTCATGCCCATTAGTCACTTGTGGCAGGGTAGGAAGTGTGTGTGTGTATGGGTGGGTGGGTGCATGTGTGCAGCAAGGGACAAGAAGAAAATGCAGACAGTGTTTAGTGTTATAAAATTATGATGCAGTGCTTAGAAAATGCTCCTACTGCAAAACTCTCAGACTTGTACCAACTTATCAACCAACACAGTGACAGTATCAGCCTGACAGCCAACCTGCTTCTGCCAATGGGCATCGGGAAATAACTCTTACTGACATTGGCAGGTTTGTGCCATGCTTATGCTGGGCCATACAACATACACCAAATAAACCCCAGTGTGATTGGGGCAGTTCGTTAGGACCTACATCAGTGCAAAGTTACGACAAGTGGCTACATCTCTGTGATATATGCTGTGCCTGTGTGCAATGGTTTTGGCTTTAGGCCTGCAGATGCTTGATCCTCAGGTATGTCTAAGATGCACTTGCTTCACCTTGGGAACTGGAGGAATAATGGCTCTGTGTTACATTTACCCCTCCCTGCTTTCTGAGTCTCAGCCTTGAGGCTGGTCTCATTTACACTTCTGTGCTTCTGACCTTAGAGATGTATTCCAGCACCTGGGGATGCCACCTGTATTTTCTGACCCTGCGTATGTCCCAGCAGGAAGGGACCTCTTAGCAAGTGCCCAAACTGAGCCTGGGTATGTCTTCACACTGGGATGGACTCCTACCCACTCTTGGAGACATCTTTTGGACCACTTAGCCCAGCATTGGATTTGGGGATAGCGAGAGAGATACAGGCAGGCTATGGGAAATATTAGTCAATGGGCTGAATTCTTTCATACTCATACTGTCTCTTAGACATGAAAGGGATTCTCCTAAGATCCTATCAGAGGACTGCACAAAATTTTGTGAGTGCAGAAACTACCCAGTATTCCTTCCAGTGGTCAGGCTGCCAGACTTTGCTAATAAAATCCATGGATACTGTGACAAGTAGTGAAAAAAAAAAAAATTATTATTTTTTTCTGTTGCCTGCCCTTCCCTCCTTTTCTCTCCCAGGGGAATGTTAGGAACTACAGGAGCTGCTAAATCTCCACCCTCAGAAGAACAGCAGACACTAAATTGCCTTTGCTAACTTTAGAAATGCTTTTCTTCCAGCTGAGGGAAAGTACTTCTGTCTGCAGACATCCAGCATGCAAAAGCTTTGGTCTTATTGGGTCATCACTATGGCAAGATCCTACAAGAAAGTTGTAGGATCCCATTATCTATACAAAGTGGATTAGGTGGGGGGATGAAAAGGGCTTGAAAAGGTAAAGACAGATATATGTTTAGTTTCCTAAATGTCAGAATGAGGCAGCTGCTGTCTTCTGTCATGATACTGAAGAAAAAATATGTTATTACTTCAGCAGTTTAATTTGTTAAAACTATTTATGTCCACAGGACAGGCATTGTCTTCTTTGGTCTTTAAGTGATCCTTAACCTCCAGAGGAAATAAGAATTAAACAAATGATGACTTAGAAAAAGAAATAAATTGGAGAGAGTGCTCATCTGTCTAGTTTTATAACTTATGCAGGTTGAGAAACAATAATGCTCCTTTGGTAATGAAGGGACACGGAGAAAGAAGGGATGAAAAAAAGTAAGGATGGAAAAAAAATTAAAGTCAAGATTTGATTTTCATTCAAGCACAAAAATCCACAACTGAAAATGTGCTTCCACCTCAGCAACCCTTTTATGGGATCTTGGATGCTTAGGGATGTTTGTGTAATTGCTTCTTGTAAATGATCTTCTCCTCTGCAACACTTTACAGTAAACCACTTTCCTTTGCCATCTGTTATCCAGTTGTTTTAACTGGCTTTCCAGTTATTTGTATCAGTCATTTACAAGAACCTTTTTAACCTCCATAAAATGAAATAATTGAAGCCTATGTTCTTGATTCCTTCAGCATATGGTTGATGTGTGTTTTAAAACTGAGAGACTGAGGGTTAAAATTCAATGTGTGAAAAAGAAGCAGTAATTTGTAAATGATCAGCGAGCAACCTGGCATTGCCAAAATTATTCTTTTTGAAAGCTCTGAGCATATACATTTAATTGGAGAAAGTAGTTTGGGGAACCTGCAGAAAAGTTCTCTTTGCTAGGTCACTTTTTGAACATGTGCCATTATCAACCATAGGATGGTCAATGTAAATGAATTTAGTGACTAAAAATGTTGTTTGTCAAACACAGAGATGTTTCATGCCTTTTCAGAAAGCAGGGTTCCATGAAAGTAAAGTTTCTGAAGGCTGGGAGGTGAAGAGTTAAGACATTTTGCACCTGGTGGCTGTTACCTGTGGGTTCTCCTGGGTGGAGCATGCTCTTCTGGAGAGTGGCTTTGGGGCCAAGCACAGGCATTGGCAGTACGACTTTACAGCAGATAGAGTCATTTTAAGAGTTACTGAGAGAATACAGCCTTTTTCTCCACCTCCCCTTCCTGTTATCTACCACAACATAAAGGCCTCTGCTCCTCCTCCCTTTCCCCTTACTTTGGTGCCATTTGTGGTTCAAAAATGACTAGCGCATGGAAGTACATGCTGCAGCTCACACAGATGCAACCGACTTACTCGTCTGATGCCAGAATCAGGACTCTGGCCATCTGCAATACAAGAGCCACCAGGGGAAGCCCCACATTTCAGGACAAGAGGAAGAACACGCACATGTTATCACAGCTGGAGGAGCTGACCCTGCTCTGAAAGACCATGTTGCTGGAGCTGCTGTACTGCAGGTTCCCCAGAGAAGATGTCCTCAGCACAGACTGGCTGCCTGGCATGGTGTAAGGAGAGGGCTGGCCAGAGAGCATGCCTGCTTTCTCAGTGGGAAATGAGAAACACCAACAAGCTGCAGTTGGGCGCAGTGTGGCCACTGCAGGAGGCTGCAGGGAGTAGGTTTGGCACAGGGCACCCTAGCCCCTCCCTGCCTGTGGCATGCCCCTTCTCCCAGCCCACCCCAGGCATCTTGTGGCAGGCCTGCAAACAACCCCCTGAGCTGCCTGCAAACAACCTCCTGTGCATCCCTTCCTTGAGCTGCCTCTCTGCTTTCCCAGTTATCCCAGGAGGTGTCGTCCCCTCTGACAGCAATATAAGGACATCCTTCCCACTGATCCATGGTGCATGGGGAGTAGTTTCCACTGGGGAGGAGCAAGGGCTGCGCTAACCCATGTTTTCAGGGGGATAAGAGGGAGGCAAGTTTGTCTTGCCTTGCTTGAAGCATGCTGGGATGGTGCAGACTCACTTGTTTGTGGGGAAGCAGGAATGTTACTGGGCTCACTTTCTGGGCTCAGGAGAGACAGTGGAAAGGAAAAAAAGGCCAGCAGAAGGGAGAGAAGTAAATCCAGTGCAATTACAGGGTGACAAGCAGAGCAGGGGGAAAATCAACATGAAGACAGCATTTGAGAAGAGAGACACTAAGGAGGAAAAAAGGGATCTAATAAGAAATTAAATATAGTGCCTATGCTATGTCCTGGGTATGGGCTGCACGGAGGGGGCATTTTATCTGTCATTTGTACAGCAGGCTTCCTTTCAGCTAGGAAAAGAGAAACCTTTCTTTTTAAATTGAATAATGGTCTTAAAAACATGGATTGCAATTGCAGTTGAAAAAAGCACTCACAAACTCAAGCTTGACCTGGGAGCCATGGGGAGGCCAGGCATGGCAGCAGGGACACCCACACTTTCACTGCCACCACTGGACCTCTCCAGGGCTGGCAGTCACCACCACTGTCAGCTTTATCACATACAATTCCTCTGCAAATAGCCAAACAAACACAGCCATCCCTAGGAGGAGGAGGCATCTGTGCCCGGTTGTGCCTCACCTTATCTACAGAGGGGACAGAGCTGGTATCAAAACCCCATGAACAAAGAAGAAAATCAGTCTCGAAGTGCTCTGACTTTTCTGAGTATCTGTAAAAATAAGAGCAATCTTCAGTGTAAAAGCAAAGTAGTCAGTTTTTGGTTTCTTTTATTTTATTTAACAAACTGACATTTATCAGAATATTTTGAGAGTGTCTGACAGTTATAAAACACATTAAGGAAGTGAGTGTCACAGTGGCAAAATGCATTGAGAGGTGTCCTTACAAGAATGTCTCATCCCTTGTTCATGTACACACCTAACAGCAAATTGAATATTTGGTAGGTGAACTTCCAGCTGCCTAAAGTCACTGGGAGGCTTGCTAATGACATCAGGGGAGCTACAGTTTAACTCAGTAACTGGTGATAGATATTGTCAAGTATTTTCTAACTGTATTTTCTTGTTAAACATGACCAACTTTTCTCTGTCTATGCATTGCTTCCCTTTGCTCTGCCTCAGTCCATCACATCTGAGCTGTGTCCTGCAAGGTAACCCTCCCCCTTCCCATGACGCTGAGTCAGCACTTAACAGGGGCATTATTGTCCTTCAGTATACGTTATGCGGATTATTTTACTATGAAAATTCATAATTTGGGAAGAGCATATGGTTCTGATTCAAACTGGAGTCTGCATTTGATCCTGATGTAAGGAGACCAGCTTTGGACTCAGAGACTCCCACCATTTGGCAAATAGCAAATATTTCGGATCCATTCCAGCTCTCCCAGGAGTGTATGGGAGACTTGCCGCTGATTTCAATAGTAGCAGGCTCTAATGAAATAGAATATTATGGAAAACAAGATACCCCTGTAATCCTTCAAATTTAGCTGTTTCAATGGGAAAAAATCAGAGAAGCAAATTGACAGAACTGAATAGAAAAAAAATCACTAAAATACCAGAAGGGGAGAGTCAATGGAGTGTGACAGAAAAGAAAGTGCAGAAAAGTAAGAAAGAAAATCAGCAGGGGGGAAATATGAGGGAAGAGAAAAACACAGTCAATTATTATTTTTTTTTTTTTAAGGACAAAAGCAGAAGCCGGTGTCAGAGCAAAGAATTATATTCTTCAGTGGAGTGGAGAGAGAAGGGAAGGGAAGGGAAGGGAAGGGAAGGGAAGGGAAGGGAAGGGAAGGGAAGGGAAGGGAAGGGAAGGG
>JAAGNO010010370.1:0-13150 GCA_033439905.1 Ceryle rudis
GGTCCTGGCCCCGGTCCTGGCCCCCTCCCCCCCCCGCGAGGGGCGCCGTGACTGCGGGCGGTGCGCCCGCCCCCGAGGAGCCGCGGGCGGAGAGTCCCGCCAACAACCTCACCCCAGCGCCCCGGCATCCTGCTCGCCGCCGCCCGACGGGGCCCGGAGCAAAGCCGCTCCCTCGCGCGCCCCGGCCGTCGGCGAGCGGCGCAGGCGCAGGGGCGGGGCCCGCTCCCGGCGCGGCTCGGTGACGCCAGCGCGCGGGTCGCGGCGCTGCCGGGACGCGGTGAAGGCCGAGCCCTGTCCGCGGGGCCTCCGCTCTGGTGCCCCTTACCCTGCCCGAAGAGGAGGGAAGGAGAGTGCCCGGCCCTGGCTGGCGGCTGGGAGAGGTGGGTGGGTGTGGCAAGGGTCAAGCCTCACTGACCGTCCAACAAAAGAAACACCCAACACTCATAAATGATAACAAGCCCTTCAGGAACAGAAATGCTAGAACATCCTCCCACTCATCTGCATCCTGATGGTTGAGGGTTGCATTCTCGAACTGGTCTTTGCTTTTCATTTAAAGAGGAGAAAAGGATTAGTACTTCCCCTTCCTCCCCGCTTCGATTCTCACAGCCACACGCACTTCCCACGCTAAAGGCACCCCTGTATTCAGGCAGGCATTGGGTTGGACTGGGAACCTCGCCGTATTTCCTGCAGGCCAACCACCCCTTTTGCCCGAGGTCAACAAACATCTGTGGCCTCGGTGTGGGAATCTGAGTAATGGTAACTGTCAAATGACTAATGCAAACTGTGGTCTCCTGCTAGGTGGAATGAATTATTTTGCCACAATACTTGATCTTAATGCAATCTTTGGGGCATCAAGGAACTATAGCTGTTGAGAAGGTCTTGTAAAAAACAACACAACACACCGCTTGAGAGAAGTCAGAAACATAACAAATTTGTCTTAACACCTCTGCAACTATCAGTTAAGAGTTAGGTTTTCTGACACTTTCTCTCTAGAACTTAAATAAATGTTTCCTGTTTGCTCTGCAGTGGTACAGCCCATGCACTTCTATTAAACAATTGGCAGAACATTTTGTACTTTCAAATTCAAATGTGACAGACTAGTCATTATCTACAGACAATACCGAATACAGCACTCAGTGACTAGAACTTAGACCCAGGTTTTATTACCTACAGAACAGTCACAGGCCCCTTTTAGCCTTTGTAAGGACTGGTGGATCAAGCTGTTGGCCAGGTGTCAGTGTGAGGTCAGGGTGAAAATTTTTAATGTCCACGATAAGGACGTTTACAGGTTAAGGCAATATCTTACTATATCAGCTGGTAGAGGTTTTTCAGAAAGTAAATACTTCAGGGGGGAAAAAGCACCCTCGTTCAGATCTAACACAGAAACAAGAGACTTCCAGCCATAGTGGATCTAGTGAACAATAATTTTCTGAATTTTTTACGTGTGACGGAGACAATCTGAGAAAAAGGAAGTTGACACCTGTGGAACAGAGATCATAGCAGTAGAAAAGTAAGAGAAGTGACAGCTAATTATCTCTTGGTAGAGGGGATAGAGAAATAGGTAATTTCTAACCTCTAAAACATGGCAAGGAGAGGCAGAAGGGAAATTGTATTGTGCTCAAAAAAGTGCCAAATGAGCTGGAGTGCCAGCGTCCCCTGTGTCCTCAGGCCCCTTCGCTATTCTGACACCATCAGGGCAAGTGGGGGCTGTGGCCCTCCCTGATGGCCTTCTACGCGCCGTCTGCTCTCGCTGCTCACACAGCACAGCGTGCTTTCAGTCAGGCTGCCAACAGAGATTCATGGCATTACTGCAGAATATTTTTTTTTTAATAAGAGGAATGACTTGCTTAACTGAGCAGGAAGGCTGTATCTAGTGCTTTCCCCTGTTGTACACTTTTCTGCTGAAATTCTGTTGATGGCCATCTGAAATTAGTGCTCTTTAGAGCCGTACTGAGTCCTCCTGTCTTTCTGCAGTAGTGCAGCTTTAATGGCAGTGGTGGCCTGCAAATCAACACAGTCCAGACTCCTGGAGCAATGAAATACATTAGAGCTATCAAAAAAACCCAACAGAGAGAATCTCCAAGTATGCTATTAGCAATACTCTTTAACTCACTGTCTAATGGAATATATAACCACTGTGTAAATTTTAGATTTCTGTCATTCAGAAATACCAAAGTTCATAACCCGGTGTCCTACATTGGAGAAAACAAGATAGGTGAGCAGTTCTATTGCTATTTTATTTAAGATTATGTTTTCCAAGCTGCCTGATGTAAAAAGAAACTTCTTTTGCTGTAACAACCTCCTTCACATATAAAAATAAGTTATCCAGATAATTTATTCAAGAAAATGTTTGATGAATTGCTATTGTTTTTCTTTCATCACAGCTAATTACTTCTGTAACATTAAGGTTGTATGAGCTCTTTTTACTGCGAGACAGTTTACATGAGAATAAATTGTCCAGACAAACATATCTACCACACTTTATTTTTTATGAAGTACTGTAAACGTCCCATACCACTCAAGATCTTTACTAGGAAAGCCACACGTAAATATACACAAAAGATCTTAAATATAATGTTGAAATACGGTTCGAGGTGTTGGGTTTTTTCGCTGCCAAATATCTGATGCAGAAGATTGATACAGGTTTTAATAAATAAAAGAGTAAATTTTGATATGATGAAGATATGTAAGAAAGTTATTCATTCCTGTATATACACAAACAACAGCATCTTTGTACCCTTTCTTGGGTATTTGAATGGCAGCGGGTTTATCCTTTGATCGTTCACTCGCTTGTAAACAGACTTAGTCCTTCTGTTTGTAAACAGACTTTTTTTTTAAACAGTATGCCATTACTTAATGGAAATAAGCTTATCTACATGAGGAAGAGCTACAGTATCATTTTTTAGACATTGTTAGCAGGCATCCTCCAGCCAGATAAATAAACCCCTTTTCAGTATATATTGATCTGAATTCAGTGCAAACAGTTGACACACTACATGTAGTTAATAGCATATTCCTAATTACTTCTTTATTAAAGGTGAAAAATGAGCTGTAATATGGATTATTTTTTTTTTATTTCAAGTAAATAAGATATCATGTTCTTCTGCAAGAGCACTTACAACTAAAGATGTAATTGTTAAAAAAACAAGTTTTCATATGTTAAGACAGAGAAAATATTAATTCATGAGTATTTACAATCACCCATGTTGAAAAGCATTGTTAAGTTCTGTGTGATTTGTTTTATATTTCTATCAAGAAGTGGATATTCTTCCCCTTACACTTCCGCTTCTAGACACTTTACTGTGGCCTCAGGCTTGGCTTTAGACTCTTCTACATTTTTTCCATTATTCTTTGTTTCCTTCTCAGGTGTTTTGTCATTTGACTTAGCATCCTTGAGAGCAGTAGTTTCAACCATTTCTTTTTGCTGATTCTTGTTTGAAAATGGGAAGGTTTTCTTGTACCTTTAAACACAAAAAGGATAGTAAAGCAGAAACACTGATATAGTTTGGTAGTATCACTCAAGAAATCAAGTGAAAAATATCTAGAATTAACTTTCTTTGCCATACTTAAACAAAAATCTCACAGAGAATAGTGGCATGCTAGGTCATCGTGCTTTTTGAAGCAGTGTGCTTTTTATTTATTTATTTATTTTTTTAAACAGCAAAGGGACAGTCAGGATTCATGGTACATAACGATAAAGCTCTGGGCTAGGATGTGAGAAATGCACACAACTTTCTTATATGATGCACTGTGTTGGAGATCTTGAAAAACTCAAATATCTCAAAAATCTGACAGTTTTTTTTCTGAACACAGTCATAGTCCAAGAATGAAAAAAATTACCTTATGACTGACACAGAAAGAAACAAGAATAAAACTGTATAACAGGCTTGTATACAAACAGACGCACACGTCAGTGTTGCTGTTTTGTCACGCTTGGAAATGCTTCACACTAGGCATGAGGTACTAAATTAAAAATAGGCAATATTTGTCTTTGGTTCCTTTTCTAAAGCAATAGCAACAACAGGGTTTCAGATTTTGTTCTTTGTGCTACACTATTATGTTATTATCATTACTTCTCTGCTCTGTAGCTATGTATTTAAAATATGCACTGGTGGTACTCTAGGAGTTAACGCAGTCCAAGAGGAATAAAAAAAAATGGAGAAGAGGAAAGAGAAGAGGAAAAATAAAAAGAAAGAGAAGAGGAAAAAGAAAGAGAAAAAGAAAAAAAAAAAAAACACTTACTTTTTGATATAGCAGACTGCTAGAACAACTGAAATAATGAAGAAGATGACTGCCAGTACAAGCAGTGCAGTGGGGATACCTAGAGATAAAAGTGAGGTCAGCATAGAGTTGTTACATGTATTTAATTCTCAATTTCTAAAGGCTCAGGAGCATAAATCTGGATTCTTCTAAAACAGCTTAATGTAAGAGGTACCTACACATCAACTCAAGAATAGAGGTGGTAGGAATCTCAAAAGGTTAGCTACTCCTGATCATTTTTTCAAGAAAGACTAAACCAGGTATTTAGGCAATGCCTGACAGATGTTGGTCTAATCTGCCATTGGAGGGGTTTTATGACCTGCCTAGACATCACATTTTTGCGATTAATTACCCTTATAGCAAGAATGCTTTCCCTCATATTTAGTCTATTCCTCAGTTGCTATATATTTGGATTACTTATTTACTCCTCCTCTCTCCAGAACACCTTCATATATGGAGAACCACAGCTCTCCTTAGAACTTCCTTGGCTTCTTTTGCTTTTAGGAGCCTGCTGAGTTTTCCATTAGTCTGAGCACATCGTGTTTGCTAAGGCTTTCTCAGAGATGTATTGAACCCAAATCACATTAACCAGAAAGAACTTCCACCATTTTATATTAAAACATTATCAACAAGTATAAAATAAGATCTCACTTCTACTTAAAAAATATTTTAAAATCCTCTGTCTTAAGAGGCAATAAATAAACTAACAAATATCTACGTAACTCGCTCTTCTGATTAAATAACTCCCATATATGGCCTTTACCTCCAAAGACAATGGCATCGTTCTTAAAGGCAGCATGGGAAGTGTAGTTAGGAGAGTCAATCAGTGGGTATTCATCTGGCATTTCTGTAGTAGTCCCCTCTGTTGGCAATATGGTTTCAGTTACACATATTACACGAAATTTTATGTTTTTCAGGGATTGTTCTGACTCGGTCACATTGGGCAGTGCCGTGATGTTCTCAGTCAAAGCAGAGCCTGAATATGCAGTTAGGTCCGTTGGTGCACCTGATGACGGTAGCATGGTCGTAGTTGGATCTGGTTTACATGAGTTAACGTGAACATCTGCAGTAGAGAAAGGAAATACATAAGAGTTGTGTTGGATGTTAGTTTTGTACTTAGTGTACACATGCTTATTGAAATTGTTCTTCAGTCATCCCCTCTGGAAACGATTTATTTATTCACAAAAGCCTTTCCCAAAAAAAGCATGCCTATTGCAAACATGTGGCTACAACCCAGATCACACACCTTTTAGCATTGCTCACATAGTTAAAACACTTTTTTGAGCAAGGGTAGTGCACATTTTTCTATTGTATACCAATGACAAGATTCCTCCTGAAAACTACTTAGAATAATAATGCATACTAAAACCAATAATATGACCTCCTACAGAGCAGGAGACTTAACTGCAGAACCAAGATTCAAAAACATTTCTATTGTGCATATGTTCATAACATGCATATACTGTTGATGCTTAGAACACTACTTTGATTTCCTGGAAACAAAAGTAGCCCATAAAACTGTCAGGTAAACCAGGTACCAGTGTGAGATAAAGTGACAGGATTCTAATGGGACTAGAAAGAAACAAACTTCAGGCACATTCAGAAATTAAGTCATTTAAATGATGTGCATGTTGTCTATATAAAAACGTGGGTACAAGTGGACTTTTATCTGTACACAAAAAGCTGTGTTCTGAATCAAGCTCACCTGAAAATGTGAAAATTCTTCTGGTGATGTTCTATATTCTGTGAAGCTATGGAAAGTTCACTATAGTAACAAGCAGACTATAACATAAATAACAGGGAAACTATGTATGTACTGTTCTCCAAATGAATCCTCATGGGAAGTCTGATGACGCAGTTACATTCACAGAATAAAAAGCTAAATGGCAGGGCCTTTTTACTTTTTCCACTACAGTTTTTGGCATTTCCTTGGCACAAAGAAAATTGACAGACTAAACCACCAAATATTTTGGGTAAGAAATGGCTAGAACAGGCAACAGTTTGGCACTTAAGATAACAAAATGCAGAATCATCCCGATGTTAAATATCCTTAAGTTATTTTCTAACCATTCAGCAAGCTTAACTTTCCTCACATACTGTAGCAATATGTATTTTTTTTTTTAATTAAAGCTAAACAAAGCAAGTAATTGGGAATTACCTGCTACATCCTTAGCATAATCCAACCTACCCAACATTTCAAACACTGGAAAACTGTGTTGCATAAGAACAGAAGAAATAACAGTACCATAGGAGCAGCCCCTTTTAGGTCCTGTTGCCGTAGTACTAATTCACCTATGCATTCATCAAGAAAAGCTATGCACTGTAGAGAAAAGCTAAGTTAGCCCAATCATGTCATTTTTAACTTTACAGGTTAGGTGATAAGTCAATTTTGAACTCTGAAGTGCTTTCTTATGTAAGATGACCATGACTACTTGTATTACCTACCCTCCCTTCACTAAAACAGCCCACGATCATGAACAAAGCCTTCTCCCCAACAGCTTTATCCTCAGTCTCTGTAAACTCCGGTGTTAGCAGTCACCGGACATGTTCTTAGGTCTTTATATCTTTGCATGGGCACATCTTACATATCCATCTTTTTCCTCCTCTTTCAAACCCTTGATCACACATCTTTCCTGAAAAAAAATCAGGATTTTGTACATAATCTCTTGCTCTTGTTAGCTAAAACTCATTGGCAAGGTCTGAGGACTGATTAGAAAAAAATTATTCAACATGGCCTAAGTTTTGGGATGGTCGTTACATAATAATCACAGATATTGGACACTAGCAGGAAAACAAAGCCTCTAGTTAAATACTTATTTTTAGTTAATACCACAGAAGTCATTAAGAAACAATAATGATCTACTGTGCTGAGAAAATCTAACTTATATCAAAGCCCACGTTCCACTGCTGTCTCTTCAATCTGGGTACAGACAACAATGAGGGGAAGGACAGGTCTTTTCACACATAGGATGATGCCCATTAAAGGAAGCTGTTTGATTTTACTGGTAATAGATTAGGAATTTAGTTAATTTTATGTTCTCTCAGCTCTTCTATCTTATATTTTAATGTAGCTTCACAGATATATTTCCTTTTATAAAAAAACACTCAGCTTTTCCTGAAGTACCCCACTCTTGGTCTTTTTGCAGGAAAACAGTTACCACACACAGACACCCAGGTTAAAGATTTGTTTCACTCTTTCACATTAACATGCCTAAATAATCAAAACATATTAAGAGCATGGTGTTGGCATTACAGAATGGTAAAAGCAGCTCTCCTTCAAGAGCTTTCATGGCAGCACCAACTCATTACTTGGATTAACTGAATTGACCTCTTGTATTATTTGCAAATTTTTTTCACTTACAGAGCTAAGTGCAGCTTGACAACATTTAACATTGCAGGGGAAAAAGGGCCAACAAATGATAAGGACTCACAATTTTTTTCATGCAGATATTAAAAAAGTAATAAAAACCAAACCAAAACACACACAAAAATGTAGTTGTCATGCTTACATACCTGAGGAATTGAAGCAGTAAACCTTAAACGTTTTAAAAGGTTCAGCATGCCACAGCACTAGCCCAACGTTGCCCTTACCACATTTCTTGTTGGATGTTATCCGAGGAATGACAACCAATCCATCTTTCACCCATCCGTAACTAGAATAAAAAGCATTAGCCCTTTTAATATTAGATTTATCACCAGCCTCAAGGGCGTGTGAAGATGTTAACTACAGGAAACGAGACACCAACTGATGCCATGTACCTGCACGTTTCAAAGCCGTGTTTCAAAGCCTTTTCAACTTGGTCTTTACTTGCCAATTCTAGATGCAGTTGATTACATGCATTACTTGCTTCTGAGAAATTCACTTTCCCCTCCAGATAAATTCCTACACCTGTGATCCTGCAAGGTGAAAGAATGGAACCTGTAATTCAGATATAGATATTCAAGGTTAGTATTTGAATATTAACATTTATTCCTCATGAAGAATTTAAGATCACATTCAACTCAATTGAACATGGTTAAAAGTTTCTAGCTTGAGGATAGTAGAAAACTAGTTTCTAACAAAAATTCTATACTTTAAAAAAATACAAAATTTTCTTAACACAATAGTCTAGAACTTCAAGAGCTTTGACTGTTATTAGACTAAATGCATATGCCATTGAGTAATCACCTGCAGTCATTTTCTTACTAAAGACATGTCAACGTTTCATTGCAAAGAATTCAGATAAGCAACAGCTACAAGTGTGTATGCTTATGCTTTTCATGCTGTGCTCACCAGGTATGTACACTAATGCATACTTCATCAACTGTGCACTGGAATACAGGCAATCAGATCCACCACGTGACTTCTTAGCAACAGAGGTTAAATTGAACTTGTGAATGAAAAGAGAGAACTAGCAGCCAAGCCACTTCTGTGATGAGAAGGGGTTAAAAAGATGACTAAGCTTGTGTGGAGTGCTAAAAGAAAGGCAGGCTTTTCACTCCTGCTCCCACTGGGGGAGTAGGGGGAGGGGGTTGGAAATGGCTTCTGGGAAGAGATGCATCTCTGCCATCCTCAGACTTAGTATAATTGGACTTAAATTATTGGTAGAACAATCATTGAATTAGGTGGATTTATCTCAGCAGTGATGGAGGCTGTGGCTGCCCATTAATGTTCCCTGGTATGATATAGACCCAATCACATGGCAGGTGAGCCTCTGAACACTTGAGCAGTCCCCATAGCCAAATCATGGCTGCATCCAGCCCTGACTTAAACATAAAACAATCCCAAACATATCACATGAAGATGTAGAGAAGCCCTGTTGCTCAGTGAAGATGCATGTGTGCATATCAAGGACCTCAAGTCTATTCAGGTAGACCCAGTATGAAGAAGATTCACACCGACAAATTTCTTCCTTTCAGTGCCTGTTTTCTTGAATGTCTTCATTTTGGTCCAAGTACTTCTGTGTCACAGAGGCCAAACACTGCAACAGGCTTCCTAAAGAGGTGATTGATGCCCCAGGCCTGTCAGACAACATTTGGACAATGACCTTAAGAACATTCTTGACCTTTTGGTCAGCCCTGATGTGATCAAGCAGTTGCAACTAGATGATCATTGCAGGTCCCTTCCAGCTGAAATATTCCATTCTCTCCCATTCTGTTCTCTCCCATTCTATTCTATTCTACTCTACTCTAGTCTACTCCAGTCTCCTCTCTCTCCAATTCTATCCCAATTCTATTCCAATCTTCTCTCCCATTCTCTTCCAGGTGTTCTAGCGTTAAGTTTTCTTGATTCCCTTTTGATAACAGGCAACTTTCCCAGTCCTCTTGAGAATTGGTTTTGGTTTTCTGAATAACTCCCTGTCTCGGCTGCTGAGGCACATCCCACAATAATTCTTCCTCAGTTTTCAAGACCCCACTTCTCCTCTAGGGTCTATGCCTAATTGCTTTCTCCCCTTACCATTTTTATGCTCAGACTTCACTCAGTCTTGCTGCTTACTTAATTTTTTTCTATCTTTAGATTTGAGCTAATACAACTGTTTAAAAATATAATGTTGAGAATAAAAGCTTCTCAATGTCTAAATTTACAAATTTCAAATAAAGATGAGCAGCTGACTGAATGGAATTTTCTGAAACCTTAGAAAGTTGCCTAGATACTTGTAAACTGTTTCACTCTTTAGTCATTCAACTACAGGACAAATATTTTTACATGAGAATTGCATGATAGGTCTATAGCATAGTATAAAAAAAATTCAGCACCAGAAAGATAAGTCTTAAGTGATAAGAAAAGAGACAACAGGACACGGACCAAAGTTGTACCTTAGAATTCGCTAAGCCTTTTGAAACACAATGATGAAGTAAAAGAAATATTTTGGAAAAGTTGTCAGCTTCAGTCTAAATCCCAGATGGTTTTACACTGTGAGGAAGAAATCCAGAAAGAGAACAGTAGCCTCTTCAAGTCTTTTCCTCACTTCTTAAATTGTCTCTGAATTCTGTTCTAAAGATGACTGAATTTGTACAGGAAACAGACTAATGCTTTAGAAGTGTATTATCCTTTCTGGTCTAACAAGCTGCTCGTAGCTGTACTTTAAGATTTGCTCTGTTTAGTCAACCTACTAATAATGAGGCATTCTCTCAGGATTTGGGTCTTACATGAAAATCTTTTTTTACTGAGAAAGGTGGGAAGACCTAGACAGAAGAATCTCAAAACAAGATAAAGTTGTCATACGATAGGAAGAAAATAATTTTTTTTTTGTAAGCTGTGGGTATTTGCTTTATTGTGAATTAGTTCTCTTCTTGCTTTTTTTGGGGAATCTGTTGTTCCTTTCTCTTTGCCTTACACCAAGCCCTCACTCTGATTTATTAGACAGAGTTTCCTCGCTGCTGATGTCAGGGAGCAGCGAGAATGAGGCTGTTCCACAAGGAAAGAGGAGCCAGGAGGTGAGGGTGATCACAGCACAAGCAGGGCAGTGCCCTCGCCAGCCAGGGAACAGTCCCACAGCACTTGAACAGGACCACAGTGGTGACAGTGGCAGGTTTCACTGGCAACCCCACAGAGAGAGCAAGATAATGAATCAGGTGCAGGGTTCATCCAGCAAGTCCATCTGGGAACAGCAGAGGATGGTACTACCTCTAACACATGCCTGATGTCCATCCTGGAGAAAAGGCCATGTACAATCTGAGTCCAGGGTCCTCCTGTGAAACCCAGTCAGTAAGTCTCTACAGAAGAGGACAGCACATGCTACAGCACAGCTCCAGCACACCGCTGGAGATCAGCCCTGAGCTTAACTGGGGCTCTTGGACCAATGAGCAGAGGGTGCAGGAGTAGGTACCCCAAGGGAGGCTTAGAGGGGAACTAAGGGGTGTCATAACAGCTGGAAGGAATACTCTTAATACTCAAGCTCTCCATTTCCCCAGGGAAAATTATTTGCTGGATGAAACTGCTGTTGTTAGGTACGTCAATCAGACTCGAGTTGAGCATTCAATTCACCCAGCCAGGTTTCCTCCAAAAGCCTTTCAGTACGTAAGAAAATCAACTGTCGGCAACAACAGCATATGCTCTTTTACATAGGTAGAATATTTACTGCTGGTAACTTAAGAATGCAAAATCTAGAAACATCTGATGGACACTGAATATCTGCAGATATCCTCGTAACTAGTGCAGTTAGAATGGATTGCATCAAGTTGATAACAGAATTTGAAGATGACATTCAAATGTCACTAATATATAGGAGAAAGGGGTATTATATGAAGGGGTACATCATTATTATGAAAAAATAAATTCATATAAAAGTGAGAGAGGAGGGTTATCCAAGAACTATGCGATAATGTTGATGTTGGCAGTTCCCTATGTTAGTTTTCAAACAGATAGTTTATCCAAAATAGGAGCTTTTGCACTGTATTAAGTGGGGACAGGCACGACTGCCCTGCAGGTGAACTGTGAGATCCCTGCCACGCAATTCTTTCAACGCTGCAAATCAAGACAATGTCATGATATTGCCAAGTTAGAAGAAACCACTTTGCATTAAAGATAGCACTGTATCACTGACACACAGAACCGGTTTCACGCATGTTTTGCTCTCTAAGGATTGTACAGAACTGTTTGCTGTGCTATTTTTAAATGTGAAAATATAATTGTATTTCAATAAATCTGACCTTAATCATAGATGCAATACCAGATCTTTAAAACAAGCAATTCTGTAGCATTTAGACAACAGCACTAAAGCATTTAGACAGTAATTAGACTAACAATGTCAGTTCCCCTATATGCTAGAGCAGTTTTCATTGTATTCTCAAAATCCTATGGTTTCCTATCCCAGAAACACAATGACATACACTCCCTTCCCCCATTTTTGTTTGCAAATCTAGCTACTTTTTTTTCAAGTACTTCACTGTTCAACTAGGAGACATTAAAAAGTGGAATGGTACGTACCTGTTATAAAGTAATTTTGAGCCATGAATGTCATAACCCAGACAAAAACCACCGCTGAGGTACCTCCAAAGTAAATTGCCATTGTCACCAACTTGGAAAATTAAGAAATTCAAGGTGATTTGTCTCCTGTGCTAATAAAAGTTAAGGTAACAGATACTGTCAGACTACTTTTGAGATGACTTCTTGAAAGCAACTCCAGCTGTCACTGCACTGCTTCATAGAAAGAATGTCAGAGCAAATGTGTTGACTGTCCCACTCAAAGGTGAGGTCACTGCCTGGAAATCCCATATCACCCTTTACACTTTCTTTCATGTAGGGCTTGCTGGAAAATTCAACTACTGCTGACTCAGAAAACACAGCTGAGGAAGGCAGATAAGAATGTTAGACTGCAAAGTCAGTAAACACTTTGAAAGAAGGTTTTCTTTTGCTATTTTTTCCTGTTTTACTGATTAACAGCTCATTACTCATGTTGTCTATTCATCTGGTAAATATAACAATTCTCTACTGTATCACAGCATGCCAGCCAGGGTGGTTCTCTTTAAATTTAAAGGACATCCATTCCCCACCACCCTATTTCTCTTGATGTAGTACTTTCGCCTTCCTTTGCCTTAGATTTCCAGTGCAAAAACAGGTACCATAACCCCGAGCTAATAAGATACCTAGTTTTGAACCGATGCAGAGATACACTACTGTAAACGTGATGCCCTGTGAGGCTGCAGGGACAGAGGTGGGAGCCAGTCCCCTCACTGCTGCTTTGTGTGAAGTTCCAACAAGCTGTGATTCCAGCAGACTGATTGACAACACAGGTAATCCTCATGGCTAAAGCTTAGCCAGGAAGTCTTAAAAAAAATCAAAAAAAAAAAAAAAAAAAAAAAAAAAAAAAAAAAAAAAAACATTTTTTTAACCCCAAAAACCAACACAAACAGAGGAGGGAGAGGAAGCCAAAAAATATCTCTCTTTATTTTACGGAGGAGGAGGTCC
>JAAGNO010010370.1:13160-39834 GCA_033439905.1 Ceryle rudis
AAGAACCGGGGATACAAGAAAACGGATAGACAAAAAAGGAACACCAAAGGGAAAAAGCTAAGCAAGAAAGTATAAAAAAAAAAAAAAAAAAAAAAAAAAAAAAAAAAAAAATCAAAAAAAAAAATCAGTTTTTTGCTCCCAGAGATTCCAACAAACAGAGAGCAGGAATGGAGTTCAAGACATCAGCTAGTTCTCTTTACGGTCAGGAGGATCAGCTCTATTTATGTTATTCCTGACAGATGTTTTTCTAAACTGTTTCTAAAGATTTCAGTGAGAAATACCTAACATTTCTTAAGACACTCTATTCCAGTACTTTGCTGTCCTTTACTGGTAAAAGGTATTCCCTAGCCTAAACTGACTTACTAGACTGTGGTTTAAACCTATCACTTCTTTTCCTGTTGGAGATGGACATGGAAAAGAGATTATTCCCTCAAGTTTTGCAACAATATGATGTATTTAAAGAGTTATGCCTCTGCTCCCACTTTTCTTTTAGCTAAGAAACCCCAGTTTGCTCACTCTTTCTCTCTAGCTTTTACAAGTCCTACATCCCCAGGCTGTCTTCAAGTATGTGTAAAAAAGCACATTTAACAGTAGTTACCTCTTTAAACTGTGGTTTGCATTGTAGAAAGTTCCCACTTAATATATTAAGATAGTATTAACTTTTGTCCTAGAGCAGCATATAGCATGGTTATGGGTATACTATAACATAGACAGGCGTCTACAGGGCTGGGTGAAGAATGCTGTGGGTTAATGAAGTGACATCTCCATTAGCAATAAAGAAATGAAAATTGGGTTGTGTTTGGGCTACGGTTTGGAAGTGAATGTTGGCAAAGCTCTTCAAGATCTAAAGACAACTTGCTTGCTCTAATTTCTATTCACTCCTTTATTGTCTTGTACTCACGATGGCAATCTGAAATACTGTAACCAGACTCACTCTCCCTGAAGCAAGTTTTAAGTCAATTCACTTGCATTTACAATGTAGGAGCTGAAACTAATAGTTATTCTGATGATGATGATGAAACTGCTAGTTACTCTCATGGAATAGTAGCCTGTGGCTGTAAAACACTGAGAACATTAAACAAAATCTTACCATCTGCATGCTTACCTTGAACTGCTAAGTACTTCCTACAGTGAGAACTAATCAAAAGCTGGGTTTCTGACATTTTAATGTTGTCCCTTCAAGTTTTAATGCTTTGTGCCTACCGTCCTCACTGTGTCAAAGTTTCTTTAGTCAAACTCTGTCCATGTTATTGACATATAGTAGGACTTCTAGCTAGAAAAATGAGATAAACACCTTTGTAATACCAAACAAAAATGTAAGCTCCTTCACATGGTTTTGTAAGAGCAAACTACAGATTAGAAGAGGCAGAAAAGAATTTTAGAAATATGAAGAGACACAGAAATAACTCTTTTTTTTCCAGTCAGTTTGTTTTTATATTTCAGCTCTTCCAAAACTGTGTGGAAGATCACTTACCTGGACTGTAATAGTACAAAAGGTCTTCAATCTGTTCATGAATCTTCATCATAACTTGAGGTGGAAAGAAAAGCAGCCTTATACTGAAAGCTTAATTAGCCTTTGACCTAAGTACTTAAAGTAAACTATAAGGAAAATTCCCAGCGTCTCCTGCCAGCATGTTTTAAAATGCTGATGAGGACTCCTAAACAGAACACACTTGATATGGGACAACAGACTTAACTGTTCTCTATAATAATTTCTAAAGGAACCTTGAAGCCTCAACAACAGGAGAGGAAACAAGTTTTTTTTTTTTAAAATATGTTTATGTGGAAAATACAAATATCAGGGTCTTTTCCTGGTAACAGTAATTCCTTTCAAGGTTGTGACCATTCCAAGGTTTTTAGCCCTGACAGAGACCATCAGAGATTCAGCAGGGACATTTCTGTTTTGGGGAAACAGAACCTTGTATCCTTCTTGATTGTCCGTCAGTTCAGCTCTCCACAAAGCCCAGGCTTCCCAGACCTCCCAAGCCTACAAGAACACAAAGCAAGTAAAGAATCCTAACCTTTCACTCAGTCTCCTTTGGTTACAGATTTCCCTTGTGGCTTTCCATGTTCAACCTCCTCAGTGACAGGCAGCCTCCCTCTGAAGCAGGAGTTAAACTCTCCAGGATTTGTTTCCTCTCTCATCTTGTTTCTAGGGTATGACAGGGATGACCCTGCTTACAAACACTTTCTCTATTGAAACAGGAGTTTGCTTGCTGCTTCTACATCATCTCCTGAAGAACTGAAAGACTAAGAACAAGACCTTTGGCATGTGTAACGTGGCACTACACTACACAGTATAGACAAGGCAGTATGTATCTCCTAAGAAGACAGGTAGTAATATGCAGACGGAGCGCATGTAAAAACCAAGCCTTTAAGGTAGCAACACTGAGGACTTTGAAACCATACTTTTATTTCAAAACTCAAGTATGTGATACTATACAGTACAATACCAGCACACTTGTGCAAAATCTTACAATATTACAAATTTAAATACAATAGACAAAAATAGTGCCCTTTTGAAATTCCTTTTACTAGAAACATCTGTGCTGTGCAGGAAAAACAAGAAACGTGTCCCGTTAAAGCAGAAAAATAAATATTGCACCTCAAGAAAACTATTTCAGTGTTAATAGCATAAATAATAGATCTATTTCTTGTTATCTGATGTGATCTTTGAACACAGAATAGGTTGGGTTTTTTTTCCAGATAAAGCAAAGTAATATCCAACAGACAAAATTAAATTTAGAATAATTTTTGAGCTCAATCTAGTTTCTTATTAAAAAAGTGTCTTCATTAACTAACTGAAAAATATAAGCAAAAATATTTAATGTGCTGTTAGTCATTGTGGTTCATTATTTTTAGTGGACAGTTTGCTCAAATAGTTATAACAAGAACAACTTTATTTTTTTATATAAACTTCATCTTTTCAACCTCATTAAAATCTCTTGCCTCTTTCATCCCATTCCCCACACATTTAATAACTTTGTGGCTAAATTATACTTGCCTTAGATATGCAAGTAATTCATTTCAAATCAATACATCTACTTATGGAAATTTGCCCTTGTGCTCTAAGTCCACAAAAAGCCAGCGTGCTGAATTTCAAATAGGTTGGAGACCTCATTCGCCCCCTGACCAGAACAACTTAGCACATGCTTATCATTAAGGAGTTCAAGAGCCCTATTGATATCAATAATTTTTCACATGTACTTAAAATAAGCTGCTGGACACACATCAGTGCAGGTGAAAATTTGAGTAAATTATTTTAATTATAGGCACTGTTAATTATTTTGCTTCAGTGCAGCCCCACATTTCCACAATCTCATAATCAAATATGTGCTATAATTTTTGGCACAGAGGGTTCTGAATCTTCAGGACTATTTATTTACCTTCAATTTTTTTTTGCCTTTTATTGAGTTGTCAACATTATTTTTAAAGAATATTAAGTTAAAGAAGCTGATTTTAAGAAAGAAGTATCCAAAGAAAACTGACAAATTTCTTCAAATACTGAAAGTATATGAAATGTCACAGTAGTTCTCCATAGTCAGATATTCTAACTGAACCAGATACCAAGTAATTTGCAAGAAACCTTCTGTCTTATTCTTTACCAATTACAATTTTAGACCAAATGACACTTTCCCATTATCCTTTTTGAACTTCCGTAAGCACACTGCTCCTTAGCAATATATACTTCAAAATAAATAAAAATTAAAAAAAGATACAAACCTCCTAACTGCTTAGAGACCTCCCTCCCTCAAAAGTAGTAGTGGTCTGTCTTTATTTTTTTCTTTTCTTTCTCAATATAAATGTCTTAAACATGTGGCTAAAGATGCAACAAACAAAATTCACCAGCAGGATATTTGTTATTAGTGCCAGACATGTGAATTAAATTTCTGACTTAGAGTTAGCTTGAGGTTGTGTTTACACCAAAAGATGCTGACTGCATCTGAACTGAAATCACAGTACTTCATAACATCCTTATCCTTCAGTTGGCAAACAGGCCTGTAAATCAGTCAGAAAATGCCATAAGAATGGAAGACACAAGTGCAATCCAGTGTCACGCTGATTTTGATATTGTGGTTAGATTCAAGCACATAGCTATGGAAAGACAAACATAGTTCATCTTATGCTCAGCATGTACATATGGTATACCTTAAGTGACATGAATTTTGGTCTCAGCCCTAGGTGGTTTGTTTCTTTGTTTTAAAGATAATGGGCTCCACATTTTGAAATTGCTTGTTTAAAAATTTTAAGTTTTCATATTCTTGTGTAAGGGCTCCCAACTCTCAAACAGGCAGAACTGCTGAAAAAATCTGGGCAAAAGATTGATCTATCACAACCTGATAGCTTAGCTTTGAAAGCACAGCAGAACAGCTATATACCTGGCATCAGATTCTGAAAATGAACTACTAAAACCGTGCAGTGACCTCTTTAAAGTCCTCACTGCTTTCATATGCTGATTCATCTAGGCACTGGTAGGGTTTTGGCTGTATGCAAAACTGTGTTCCTAGTGCAAGATCTCAAAGATCTATTTCCTGTATTAGCATCAGGGCAGAGTCCACTTAATGTCATCACCTCTACAAGGAAGTTTGAAGTTTATTTGATTTTGTGTTGTGGGGTTTTTTACATTTTTCTTTTTTTTTTTTTTCTTCTCAATAAAGAATTAAAGATTGCTTCCCATGTCCAAAAATGCTGTATTTTGAGCTTGGGTAACACATCCGATTTTCCAGACAGAAGTTACTTTTTCCTGACTCTGACTGGCATACACAAATTTATTGCAAATCACATCCCTTCTCAGATTTACTTGATATCAACTGTGCCATTTTAGGTTTTGGTGTGTGTCCCATTTAAAAAAAAGTGTGGTGGTCCCATTCTTAAATATATCATAAAACACGTTTATGAGAGTACTTAGTGTTCCATTTAAATAATGATACAGATACTTCCTCTTATAAAATTAGTTTAGGCATTTGGTCTGATAATATAATTCTGATCTTCCATACAATAGCTTCTATTTCTACCCAATAATTGTGAATAAGGAAATTAAGACTCTTAAAACCCAAAGTACTTAAATGTCATTAGTACTCCAACAATCACCAATAAATTCGGGAAACACAAAGTAAAGCGCTAACTGCAAATGCAGGTTTAATGATTTTCTCCAAAATCATGGCAGAGGTTTCAATGTCCTGTGGAAATCATTCTTTAAAATGTCTTGCTAGTTGTTGATGACTGCCACAACCCTATCATGATTCAGTGTTACTTTATTTGTATCAGTCATTTACAAGAAGAGTATAGACAGGATTAGTTATCAGCCTGTCATTTTGGCAAGGTGTGTTCACGCCCTGATGGTGTGGAGTAACTCACTTGTCTAACAGATCACATCTAACAGTCATAAGGATGACCAAGCACTACCTTTAACAATGGTGTTCTAATGTGCATACTTGCTCAGATACCATAAATAAATGGTTGCTCCTTTATTATTCAGTGCATTGCTCGTGTTGAAATGCTGAGTTCCACCAGGAAGATTGATGGGCATCAGAACAGCTGGCCTTCCCTTCAGGTCCTTCTGATTTTTCATCACCGGAGTTGTATGAGTGGTAGATTCCCAACACAACAGCAAAAATGATTATCGCAGCCACTACAAGCCAGACCACATTCCAGTGTTTACACAGTTTGGGGTACAGTATATGTAAATAATTAATGATGACTTCAAGTCTGCTGTAAAATTAAAAGAAAACTGTTATATATTAATCATATGCAAATTTATTATCTAAAGTTTTTCAATTTGAGAAGTTTCATAGATGTATGATGCACCTTCTTTCTTCCAAATACAAACAGCTCATTAAAGAAGAATCAGATTGAAGTTTTAAAAGAAGAGACTGACACAGAACATGTTGCAAACATTTCTTCCTAAGGGTTTCATGACTAGTGAGGTGGCAGCCCTTCTGAACACTGCTGAAATCTCAACATATAACCATAATGGTTATGGAGTGGAAACAAATTCTTCTGGATCAGGTAAGGATCCCTACCTCAGCTTGGCACTGGACACATTACTTTCTTTGGCCAGCATTCAATTCCTCTCTAATATAAGTCCCCTTGCTTTTAAAAACCAGGAAATTGCAGGTATATTGATCTGGGTGGTAGAACCACCAAGGAGACTCAATAATTGACTCTTCTTAAGACAAGTTGAAATTTTCAGAAAAGTTTTCCTGCTATACTTCAAGTAAGACAGTAAGCAGATGATTCAAAAGACCCGGTATAGACAAAGAGCATTGGGTACAGACGAATGCAATTAATGTCACACTGCTGAAAGGCAGGAACTCCAGCTCACTGCTGTTCTGCTTCATCTACGTGGCTTCCAGAGGGAGCAAGCACTTGCCTGTCCAAGTCAGAGCAAGTCCAACATAGCTGAGGAGCTTGTCTTAATTTGTATTGACCTTGCAGATGTCATGAAAGACTCACCTGTGAAGACCCGTTGGGAAGGACATGGCACAAACATGGACATCAGATTCCTGAATTACAACTTTCGTGAGACAATGCACATCTACTGAGAGATATATTCAGGCATCTAAAGAACTTCTGTGGCATACTTTTTACCTCAAATCAAAACCAAAGCCCATCAAGATGAAGCATCTTGATGTCGACATACAGTTTTACTTGAAATATCAAAATAAAGTTTTGCATTTTGCATCTATGGGATCTGGAATGTGCCTTTCTGTGGAAATACTGTTATTTCAAACATGCTTCCCTAGACTGGAAGAAAACATGTCAAGATAATAGCATAAAACACTTGGTTGGGTACCACAAATCAAAAGAAGCAGTTCCTCTTGTATGGATGGACCACCAGTATTACACCACTGTCTCACCTGCTTTTCAGGTTTTTTATCTCATCTTCATTTTCACTTTCTTCATGTTCCTCGTGACTTTCTTTTGGTGTCTCTTCATCTTCTTCCTTCAGTTCCTGAAGTTCTTTGGTTTTCTTCAAGCCTTCCTGATAGCTTCAACACAAACCCCATTTTTCTTAATTTAGTATGCGGTATAAGTATGTTCTCATGTAATGAAAAATTAGCTTTATGGTTTGTTACATGCAATAAAACATGAATAGTAGCGGTGCAGCACTTAGACAAGAGTGAAGAATAGCTGAAGACCATTGAGTGTGGCACACAACCAGCCACCTTTCCTTAACAGAGAATTATACTAGCTCTGTTAGGAAACTTATATTGAAAAAGAGGTTACAGTCCTCAGCAGAGCACAATTTTTGTCTATTGTATAGGAGTTGGTAAGTATTTCTCCATTATTTTTCAATCATTTTGAACACCCTCTAGATATTTTTTTTCTCCTGGAGAATAAAAGCAAATCAATATTAAAGATATATGGCTTGTTGGATTCTGCAGGAGAGGATCAAAATTTTTGTGTAACTCTTCATATAATACAAAGTTCTTTGCTTGACGTTCAGAAACAGATGCTAAAGTTGTTGATTGCCCCAAAACATTCATGTAAAGCTCTCTGGGACAAAAACAATATGGAGTTTACTGCAAGAATTTATACTTACTCATCTCCAAATGCACTTTCTGGAATAAACTTTTTAGAAAGTTGGTTTGGATTGTCCTATCATGAAGCTGACATGATGTCTACTGACGTAACACCCACCCAGCTCAGAATCGCTGATGTAACTGCTCTCCCACAGGCTGGCTAATTAATAAAGGATGAAAGTGAACAGCTACAATGCAAATACAGTGAGTGAAGCTCATGCACGTTGTTTCCCACGTTGCTTCAATTATGACCATCTTCCAGGAGCTCTTCTTGATTATGTCACTCGTTTTGCATTTAAATACATTCTAAAAACATATGTCCCTACCTGGTAGCAGATAATTAGAGATTTATTTCACAAAACATACTCACCCTTTGTTATATGCTTCCTCTTCTATCTTGGCTTTAGTTTCAGGACTGATCTCTTCCAACCCGCTCTGCGTCAGCACGGAAGTAGAGGTTTCACAGTCAGGCTCTCCATTAGTCTTTCCACTGCCAAGACGAAAGAACCAGACAAATAGAACATAACACCACTGAAATGTATTGTATTTGCACTATGCTACTGAACAAGAACAATAATGCCAACTGTTGTGACTCCTGATTTTATTTCTTTAAGATATGTTGGAGAAATGAAATGCCTTTCAAAAGAAAAAAATTAAAGAGTAAGCAAAATTTTAGTTTCAGGGTTTTGTAGTTTAAGAATAATAATTAATATATCTCTAAGATATTACAATTTGAATTTTGTTTATTCTCTAGAAAAGAAAAGAGCAATTGTTTCCTGGCTTATCCACTATCCACTTACAGTCCTGTAGCAGCTGGCCTATGCATACACACTTATGATCAAACTTGAATTTCAAGTTCTATTTCTGTCACTTGATAACTTGATTTGTTTTCTTAAGATTCAGTTTCAATTTCTTAAGATTCATTATCCCTATTGATAAAGGGGTTTTTTTAGTTAAGCTGGGGTTTCTTGTTCTGTCTTGCAGAGTTCTGTTGAATTGTAACAACCAGTGGCACAGTTCACCATTTTTGTTGTCCCAAATGTTGCAGCTTTTCATTCTTAGTAAAGCACAGACATAAAACAAAGACCTAAGACAATGTTTGTTTCACCTCAGCACTAATCTAAAATATGTGAAATGCAATATTCTGTACCGATATGAGATCTACCTATTTTAAAGCTTTTAATTTGCATGTTTAAAGTGTCCTAACCAACTTTCAATTAGTATTGCAGATATTTTATTGTGATGTTATAAAGTCTAAATGACAGAAGTAGTAGTAGTAGTACCAACAAAAACCTATGTGATGTTTTAGTAAGTTTTACTTAACTTTTGCCATTTATAGATACTAGGAAAATAGAGGTATCAAGCTATTTGCTTGTTACCAGGGTAAAAAAAAAAAAATCTTCTCTTTCATATTTCTATTTCTTCATTTTAGAATGAAAACTTTGTATTGTTAAAACTAATATCTCAAACCTAATGCTTTAATTTAGCTGAACGTTCTTTTTATATTAAAAAAAAGTCAAGTTAAGGAATATTCATACCAAGGTTTGCTCATGGCCAAATTTAGATAGAGCATTAAGTTGTTTCAGGGAATATATTTTCATTAAAAAAGCCACATGCATTGTATGCAAGACTTAGTTTTGCCAAATTCTGAAGGCAAGCCTACTCAAAAGGGTAAATGTATAATCTGCTGCATTTTTTCACTTGATGAGACCTAATGATTATGGCAGGCTCTACTGAGTCCTAAGAACATACTTGTAAACTCCTTTTACATGAAAATAACAATATGATGGTGACGTAGTAAAATACAGTTATTAGATCGTGAATCTACCTAAGCCAATTTTATGTCACTGATTTCAAGACTTTATGCCTTCGTATAACTTCTGTTAGAAAAGACAGAAATTATTTGATTTTCATTTCATACTAGGATTTAATAGGTAATGAGATGACCTAGGGAACACTCACTTCTCTAAAAGTGCTGGCAGAACAGAAGTAGACGTTAGACTGCTCCTTCCATTGCTAGGTGATTCAGACTGTAAGTGAGAAACAGCAATTCATTTTACATCCATGAATTAATTTCAAATGAGTCTTCAGTAAAATGATAAAGTCAATATGCTGCTTATGTTTTCTTCCCACAGCCATAAGCAAGGTACCTTTAATATGGAGCTTCCAAATTAATTCAAATTACTCCCAGTAGCCCAGCAAATAATGGACTGGCACACTAAGAAGAATTTTCTGTGACACTCCCTTCTACCCTGCTTATTTTTTGTAAGAAAAGTCTTTGTTCTTCTTATATTGATCACTGAACAGTAAAATTACCCTCTTGCTTCTTTTAATATTATCCTAGGAATATTAATTTGGTAGCTAAGTTTTCAAAGGAAAATTTTAAACAAAAATAAATCATAATAAATAATTGTAAACAAATACTGCTTGGTTCCTGAAACAACTGACTCTGGGTATGTAATAGCTAAACTGCACAAACAGATTGGTTTCTTAAAACTTATTTGAATAGCCCTACATTTTTAACAGGAAGCTGCATGGTTTTCAGGTTACGTGCCAGCATAGCTCGTGTCTGAACAGTTGGTATGCCTTCCTTGCAGCTTTCCACGAAAGCGTTGTAAACAGATTTATTAGCTTCAGATTAGATTCTCATTTAATTTATTAACACTTTTTAAACAAATCAGAGGCTGATAGCTCCACTAATCGAAGACCATCACAGATCATCTACATTTGTACCACATATGTATCTGTACATTAATTCCATATTTTTTTATTTAGGGGAATTTTGGCAACATGGAGCAGCAGTCCAATCATCTTCTGCAGTTTCTAGGTAAAACTTCACTCCTGCGGTGGACAATTAGCTTTACTATTTCTTTCCAGTATGTTACCACAGATTAAAAGGCAAATTGCCTCAATTAATGCCTAATGCCTCTGAATCACCAGCTAGCAGGATTCAGCTCTGTGTCCGAAGTGATCATTTATGGAGGTAGATTCTCAAGGGGTACGTCCTTTACACAACAGGAATTACCTTTGTTCATCCCCTTCACTAGGATGGAGTCAAAACCAGCTAAACTAATAGAAGGGCTTACATTTTTTTTTGTCACTATGGTTTGGCACTATGCAAAAGTGGTTTAGACAAAAAGTAGTATCTTTAAAATATGGGGTTTACTTACCAGGGATGGCATAGCAGGTATAGGTGAAGCTGTTGGTGACTGACCAGGAATATTTAAGGAGTTAAATTTAGGAACAACAGCAACACTAACTCTCCTCCGAGGCATATTCTGTGAGAAACATATATTTTTTTTTTTCTATCGTACAGCAAGATAGACTGAAGAACAATTCTACAAGTTAATAGATGTGGCAAAGATGTAGGTTAATGTCCCTTGGGGGAGAGGAGAGTTGGGAGCAAAATTAAGATTAATGTCTGTTAGGGCTGTGGTTTTCCCAAAAAATTCCTCTAGTACTTCCTTTCACAGCGAGTGCGTAGTGGGAAATAAGGTGTTGTACAGGGATGCTACATTCCCTCCCCCAGCTAAAAGCCCAATAGTGTAAGTCACACAACAGATATGTTCTGGGATGATAGCCACTTCTTATTAGAGGCTATTATCAGTTGTATAATAATGGAGAAGATGCTGGTGTCACAATGACCAGATAATAATGAAATGACACATGAAACTTCTCTTGCTATGCACCCATTACGATATACAGCACCCACTATGATACATTAACTACTTCTAAACCTACAAATTATAAGTTCCAGAAACTATAACATCCATTCCCTCTGCAAAAGAACAGAGCCTTCTCCCCCACCCCTGAGTTGTTAGATATCTATCTGGCATCATGTCCCATTGCTTGCATTTCCCAAAGACCATGGAAATTCTTTATATGATAAACACATGCTAGCTGTACACTATATATTCGAGCTCAAGTGCAGATCATACAAGGTTTTGCTTTCATTAGGTAAGTAGCCAAACACTTCATTCTGTGATATACACCTAGTAAAATCTACACTTCCAACTGAGTAAGAAATCCAAGCACTTAGGGCACCTAACAGCTTCATCTTCAGGCATATGCAAGCACTTCTAAGATTCTGCCCTAGATAACCTCACAGGAAAGGAGTTAAACACAGATTGGGTAAATATATAGGTGTCACCTATTCTGTGATCCTGGTTCTAGACAAAATCAACTATACCTATGCATTACTGTCAGAGGTTTACTTCATGTGCTCCTATTCATTCTAGTGTTTGGGGCTCCCCCCCACCTTATTAATTGGACTTGTTTGTGTTAAATTTGATTGTTGGATTTTTTTTTTTTTTTTTTTTTTTGAGTGCTCTGTTTCAACTTATCTTGTTCTCACTCTGAATCTCTGAATCCAGTCTTGTCCTCAGCATGTTCTGTGCTCTAATTCTTTCTCAGAAGTGGTGGGAGGAAACTAAACCTACAGAACTACAACCTAAGCAGACTTAAATATGGAAAGAAATTGCAGACTCAGTGTAGTGCCTATGTCCATCAGATTTTATATTGGTCACACTGGGACTCAGATCTCTCAAATCACTCATTGCTTTAGGAAGCTTTGCAATAAACCTATCTCCAATACTTGGAAGTTTTGCAGAAGTGGAAAACTGGGCACATTAAAGTTATTAATTGGTCAAGCCAAAGCAGTCCGAGATAATGTCCCATTCTGAATGTTTTCTCAAAACAAACAAGACACTTTGAAGCTAATTGAAAAATAAGCCTCACATAAAACACTACTGAACATGACACAAATCTTAAGATATCTTGATGTGAGCATGGAATTCCAAATCATATAGTAAGCTCTGATCCAATGTTCAGCTTCTTCAGCGTTGCTCAAAGTTGTACTTAATCACGTATCCAAAATTACAAACACTTGTACTGAATTACATGAAGAATACTGAGAATTTACCAGTACTGTGTTCTGAACACGGCCTGTAAAAGTAAGTGAATGTGCATAAAGAAATTTCACTACATAAAATGGTCACTTCATTTTCTTTCTATTGTGGAAATACCTTTCCAACAGTAAGAGACATGGATCTAGACGAACGAGGTACTCCATCTTCTGCATAAAAACAGTAGATAAAGAACAGTTTTAGACTATATTAGTATCTATAAATAATATTATATAGAGCCCTTGCTTGTATTTCAAGTGTAGCTATAGTATATTTACACAATGTCTGCAGTGACTGCATATTTATCTGTCATACAGTTCTCAGCTCAATTACACCTGCAGAAATAATCACAAAAAATTGAATCATTATTGTCCTTACTGAGATCAGGCAAAAGCCCACTGTTTGCCTCCATGTACAAGTATTTGGAAAAGAAAATACTCCTATTTCATTTTCCAGCATGCTAGGAAAGAAAGGGTTGCAAAAAGAAAAAAAAAAAAGCTTTTTAATAATGACATTTTGCCATCATCTGTCATCTAACGGGTAGCTGCATTACAACTGTGCAAACCACATGTATGTGCCAGAGGCAAATGAAA
Organism: Ceryle rudis; assembly: GCA_033439905.1. Taxonomy (NCBI): domain Eukaryota; kingdom Metazoa; phylum Chordata; class Aves; order Coraciiformes; family Cerylidae; genus Ceryle; species Ceryle rudis. The sequence goes on from JAAGNO010010370.1 coordinate 26,184, forward strand.
ATGTCATCGGATCTAACCAGAACTTGGTAAGTGGTAATGACTTTAAACTACTGTACTACAGCATTAAGTATACTGCACAGGAAATATCTGAACTGTTATATCTGTAGTTTTTGAAATCTACTCAGAACTTCATGAGTAGATTTCACAATACTTCACTTTTTATCGCTAATAGCACTAACATCTCTCTGTATAGAGAGAAGACAAACCCAGATTTTTTTCTTTCTTTCTTTTTTTGTTTACCAGATGCACCATAGCTTCTGCTAGAATTCTGATTGGCAAGTTTCTTGAACTCCATTAGTTCAGCATGGTCCTTTTCATATGTTCTTTTTAGATTTTCCACATACTGCATCATTACTTCTGTTGCTTTTGACATACGTTTCTCCTGAGGAAGAAAAGAGGGAAATACTCAGGTAACCTCCACACTTCTCAAACAAATCACTTGCCTTTGGTATCTCCATGACTGAAAATTCCTAAGCTGATTTGAGCACACATTCATTCATATATTTCCACAGAATATCATAATTAATTTTATCAGATATTTACAGAGCCTGCCTTTGTGCCTATCTCATGAGTTGGGTGGTACGTGAACCCAGGTGGCTTTCAAGCACCCAAAGGTCTTAGTCACAGGCATCAGTTTAGAGACAGAGTCTTGAATCTTGGAGAGTATTGCTGTGTTCTCATTTATACTTGCTCTGTTCTTATCCTCTTTATAGCTGTCTGACTAAGCTGTTGCCAGAGGCAGGTGAGTGAACTAGATGAGCTTTTTGACCCAGAAAAACTTTTCTTGTTCATGCTGCACTAATTTTAAGTACGTTTCTTGTGATGCAGCTATAGTTCTGAATAATATACATGCTCCTAGCGTACAGATGTTGAATAGTTTCATGGGTAATCTTCTGTCTGAATTCTATTTCCAGACTGAAGTGCTGTCGGATTCATTTGCCAAAACATCTTTAATCTGACAAATGTCTTTAATCTGTCAAAATAGCAGACAAAATTCAAAGGGCTAATATAACCTCCAGCTATGGCTGGAAAAGAGGAGGAGTGACCATGTGCAAGCAGGGTATGTGTTAGACACCAGGATGTTCTTACCTGGCGAACAGCTCCAACCATCTCAGCACGACTGGATAGCCTAGCAGCTAAACGCCGCAAAACAGCGATGTCCTCCAGTAGCTTCTGGTAAGCTTCTCTGTGTTCATAGTGATGCCATAAGTGAGCTGAAGACTGAAGTGAAGATACATAAGCTTTATTGTCATGCCTTACCACTGTTAGTTTAGATGAAGCAGCTTGAGCCACAGAAGTGGGATAGAGGTGTCTAGGCAGAACTACATGTGGACAAACTAGCCACAGAGGGGTGTCATCGCTACCACCAGAGATAAGCTAGAGTGCTGCGGCTCTGGTTTGGAATGGTGCTTCACTGCATACTGCAGGCACACCTTTCAAGGAGTTAAAGATAAAGCACATTTGCAGAACTTTCCCTTTTGAAAATAATGATGAATCATGCCTCACTATCTGTAAGCTTTCCAAATGCTAAGTTTATTTGAACTAGCACTTACAAATCATTGCCAAAACACAAAGAACATTTTAGTTCACTGGGCACAAGGTGTTAAAGAAGGTCATTTATGTTCTTTCAGTTCCATGATCCTTCACTTACTTGAAAAAAATGACACTGTCTCAAGAATTCCATGTGTAAGAGAGTAATTAAAAAATAATATGGTCTGTAAATCAAATAGCAATTGCAATTCCTTAACCATTTTTTGTCTAGCAGTACTTGCATTTATGCACTGAATTAATATTGTCACTTTGATAGCTCAGATTAATACTGAAATCAGAGCATAACTTCCTTGGGATTAGCTACCAAAAGCAAGACTGAATTTAAACGTGTTAGAGAAAGCCTTAGTGAACATGTCCTCACTGAATGAGTTTTCTCTTCACAGAAAAGTTTAATATGACAAAATCTGATATAATTTATTTCAGACTTGCAGACAGACTCTAAGAATATAGGAATCATCCAGCATCATAAAGTGGATTTTCAAAATGCACAAGGTTTGGCATTATGCCCTAGCTCTCTGCAACCCCTCACTTGTATTACTGCAAGAGTGAGTTAAGGTGTTGAAATGATGCATGAAGAGAAACCCCTCCTCCTCTTTTTCTCCCCCTCCTTCAAAAGGAGGGAGTGATGTGCAGTAACTTTGCATAGACTCATTTGAGAAACTGCATTTGTAGTGCAAATCTCTGGTGTAGGAACATAGCCAAGAGACTGACAAACCTGGTGCAGCAACAACAAAAAATTCTTAAAGTTATTTATCACTGAAACCAGCATGATAATAAATTGCAGCCAAAATTTGACTGCATGACCCAAGAAGGCATTAGGGAATCTGAGAAGAACATGCACAGAATTTCAGATTTTCAGGTTTTTCTTGGCAACAGTAACTTGCTTATTTCCTCAAATCTGAAGTTCATGTAAATCAGCTTTCTCTTGAAGCTAGCTTTTTAATAAGAAGAATCAATTATCACAAGATTGATTAAAAAAAATCATGAAGACTGGTAAAACTGTTAATTAGCCCTAAAACATGTGCCTGTCCTAGAGAAACAAAGATAATGTACCACTGAGATTGGAACAAGACTAGGTCTAATCTGATACAGATTATACAGATGTCACTTCATGCAATTGCTTGTTAGTTTATTCCATTGTGTAGAAGAAAAGCTTTCACAGGAATGGCAGTTTCCACTTTAAGATATGTAACAAAGCTTGTAAAAGCCAGACTGTAGCGTGTGAACTGCATAAAGCTAATCACATCTGTCCCCCCGTGGTGACATCATTCTTGGTGCCTAATTAGGGATTCTTAACAAAAATTTATGTTACATGTACCAGACTAATTGTTTTCAGTTTTAAGAGCCCTTACACACTAGTTATAAAAATGTGTATGTATACAAAGTATTATAATAAATAAACCCTTGGTATTTAACAGGTTGTTTCTGCTTTCTCCTTAAACAGAAAGCAGAGGGAAGAGCAGCAAAACATTAAAATCTTTTTATGACGACAAGATGACTGAAAATTACTGCCGATAAAAGAACATCAGGGACATCTGGAATGAAAGTACATTCAGACCCTTAGATTCCTTAAGTAAACCCTTGCTGTCTCCTTTCCCATAGTGCCTTCTGTTATCTTCAGTTAAGAGGTCTCCCAAGTCACAAATCTCAGGAAGCAGGTGAGATACTGAAATGATCTGACGCCTATCTGGACACCTTAAATTTACTGCTAAAAAAAGGAGAGCATGGATCAGCGCTGAAATTGCAGTTCTGGATGCTCTTAGCTTTGTCACAGGCTTATTCCAAGAACAGCAAATTCACAGTATTTATTCCTGAAATCTGCTAGAGATAAGGCAACATCCTCTATGAATTTCCAGTAGTGGTGGCCCACTCTGTCAGAAAATGCTCTCTCTTGTGTAGAGTGGTGGGCAGCTTCTGATAAGGAGCTCAAGGAGCAGAAAAAGAAGATTTGGGGCTGAATTTCCAATAGGTACAAGCAAGCTTAGCCACACATATTTCAAGTGTGTGTGCCCTTTCCTGTACACAATAGTTCAGACAAAGAATTATTGCTGTTTTCTTACCGTAATGGCTGCTTTAAAGTTTTCCAGTTCCTTCTCAGCATTCTCCTCAGTAAGATTTCTTTCTCTCTCTGCTTGGCTAATTCTAGATTCCAAGGTGTAACTATCATTTCTAAAGGCCAAGGAAAGTTGTACAAATACATTCTGTTTGGATTTAAAAAATGGCATTTTTCAGTGTCACAGTAATTAATTTCCAATAACAACTTATTAATAAGGTAATAAGGTATGTGTTTAACAAGCTTTGGTACTTAAGTATTGAAACAGAAAGTTGAAAATAGTTTTTAAATTAGACTGTTTCAAAAATCACTTCTCTTTACTTCCTCTAAAATATGAATAAACGTGTTCCTTCCTCTTTTCCTGAATGTTTTCTGGGAGATCAGCAGAGCAGAGACACAATGAAGGAAGTAGCCTACCAGAAGTATCAGAAGCACAATGGATCTGTTTTCTAGCTGGACTTCCTCCAAGGGTCCCCAAGGTTTTTAAACAGATAGTCTGTGCAGAGGAAGTCCAGGGATGAGCTCACCATTAGCATTGTTTTACCTAAGGGATAAACACCTACCACTGAAGCCAGCAAAAGATTAAGTGCTAATATTTTTATTCTCTTGCACCCTGCTTTTGGAGATTGTTCCTTTCTTTACCAGATGAACTATTTCTTAGGATTAATATTTTGCATAGCACAAGACACCAGCAGTTGCATTAGACTGGAGCTATGTAAATAAAGATCTTTTTCTTAACTGGTATGTGTAAAAAAACAAGAAGAAACAAAGCCAGCAAGCTAAAGAGCAACCTACCCCCAAAAAATTATTGTCTTGAACTGATGTAAACCAACTGCAAAATATCATCAAAAACTGCCCCAAAGCTCCTATTGGCCAATACAAAAATGCAATTTAACTCATTTATTCACATTTATTTTACTACATCAAGTATATTATAAGAGTTTCCAAAATGAATGCATTTTTTATTACAAAGAATGCACAAAAAAGTGTTTTGCTTATTCCTGCTCTAAAGTCTTTTTACAGCTCATATTGCCTGGGACAATTGCCATATTTCATGAAGTTGTTATTTTGATTGAGCTCAGTATGTTTTTTTCCAAGAAATATTTTTTTGGGAAAAAAAAAAATAATCCCACTACCTGTCTCTAAAAATCTCCCTTAGACTTACAGTAACCACTGAAAATTGAGACATATGTCTAAAATAATGAGTTTAAGAGCATACTTACCTCAACTTCCTTTTCAGTAAGTGGAGGGGAGCTAGAAATAAAAGAAAATATAGATAAAAAATAAATAAATCACAATTTAATTACTTTTTTCTCTAAAAGCATATCTATTGTAATATTTATTCAAATAGAACAAGAGACATTGTCCCCTTAAATATTTTATGGTTTCTTTTGGTGAAACCAGTACTGGATTGAATTATACTTGTTATGGCTCAACCCCATGTGGCTTTTTTAACAGCAAGAGCACAGTATCCCCTGAGTAACAACACTGGCATGAAAGGGAAAGAAGAAACTCCTGAGCCATGGTAGGTGTTAAGCAATCTGTTGACAAGTTCCTACTTGCCCAGCCTAAAAATCAGGGAATTTGCAAGTAAGTCCTTAACTACATGTGCAAAATAAACTCCATTTCCCAGGCAAATTGTCAGCTGCAGTATTCATACGTGCCAGATTTTACCGTTGAAAATTTTACCTGGCCTGATTATTTTTCATGATGATTTTCTATCTGCAGCAGCAATCCTGAAAACCAGGAGTGGACAGACCAGTGGAAAAATCTGCATTAAAATGTACTTGTAGCATGCAAGGTTTCAGACTTCATGTAGAACTTACAAAATTTTAAAAGCTGACCAGTTACCGGAAGACGATGTTCTCTCCAAAACTTTACAGAAAATCTGCGTTGCCCATTTTAAGATGCAGTAATTTAGCTACTTATATGGATCCCCTTTGAATGGAACTCCATAAAGGGAGCTCACTGGAAATCATTAGTGTGCCTTCCCCTGAATGATGTCTTTCTACTTCTAATGAGCTTTTTACCTTCCTGGAAGTGATTTGTGCACTCGTAGTTTTCGCAGCAATACATCAGGAATGCTGGGCATGACATCAGAGCTGTTCTTTGTCTCTTCCTCTTCAGTGGGGGAAGGGAGAGGTGAAGGGCCTAAAGACATGTTCAGATTAAAAACTTCGGTTATCTGCAGAAAAGTCATATATTAACTAGTAATAGTATTTCAGAGCCAAATAGGACCTTTTAGCCTGTGTCCTTTTTGAATTCATGGTTTTTTAAGCTAATGAGGCTTTCACCCCAACTCTAGCAGGGGCAAAAGTGAATAACAAGAAAAGGTCCATCCCTTTGTGCAGAAGGTTACTTCCTTCATTGCATTTATTGCACTCATCTCTCCTTTACTGCTAAAGATTGCCTGTCTTTCTTTCAAGCAGTGGCAACAGAAGTAATCAGTACAATTGCCATCCTTTACGTGGAAAGGCTGAAGTAGTGTGCACACCAACAGTCTCTAACGCAAAGAAAAAATTGTATTAGTATTTTTCCTAGAATTCAAACTGAACCCAAATTCATGAATGGAACACGTAACCTAACATTTTGCATTTGTGCTTTACCAGTACAGTTGCACAATTTCTGGAGTACCTCAGATTACATTTTGTAATAAAACACTGTCATTTTCTAAGGCTTGAAACGTTACCTGCTTAGATGAAGTCTAGTATAATGTCCTATACTACAGATTTAATGCACCATTTATGGTGATGAACCTACAACACATACTTGTTTGCACAGCATATTCATTGAAAAAGGAGATAAAGGTTGTAACTTTTCTACTTTAATTTAATTTAATTTGATATATAATAATCCCCTTATCTCACTCCTTCTTGCCAGAATTCAACGAAGGTCTCTCCTATAGGAAAGTCAGGTTTCCCAGTCTGGATAATCTTGGGAAGATATCTTTGTACAGCTCATGTTCATTTGGTGTAACACAAAGATCCTTAGACTTGCAAAACAAATAGTGGGAAAAAGCTCAAGTTTTTAAAGTGTGGAGAGCATTAACATGAAAGACAGAATAGAATGGGAGATTCTTTCTAGCTACAGTTTAGTCCTGGGCATTTCCTTCATATTTAAAATTTCCTGTATTTACTTAAGAACAGTCATGTGTGTCCCCATAAAAAGCCAGCCTGACACCACAATGCCTCCAGACCTATTAAATCCCACTTATCTAAACATCTGTAGATGCAAAGCTGTGCCTATTCTGATGAGCACAATAACTTGGCACTGATAGCAAAACATGATAGAACAAGTATATTTGATTCATAACACTAATAATGAAGAATTTGGCTATTTCCTATTGTTTAAGTAAAATTACTACTCCAGTTAAAAAGCGTGAGGTGGCTTTTATGACAATGTAAGGAAGTAAGTTTCCCTAAAAAATGAACTAAGGATTTGACCCCTCACTTGTTTTGCCTGCTGATGACAAGGAGCTGACCCTCGATGTTCTATCATTTAGATAAGTTACTAGACTATAAAAAGCTCATGATGCTCATGAGGTCTTGGTTGAAAAGCCGAGTAAGAATAATGCTTAACTTTTCATAATGTTTTCCTCAATAGTTTCAAAGCTGCCAAAATTATGTAACAGGCTGGTAAAATGGCAACTATTTTACACTTAATGTTAAATAATTTCTGAGAAACTATGTGTATTAGCAGAGTGACAGGAATATTATTACTAGGTCTAAGAATCCAAAGATATAATCACTAAATATAGAAAGAGAACAAGAAGCCTTTTAATCTTGTTTCATTCAGGCTGAAAACGAGTCTGTTTCCAGAGATAACGTGAAATGTAATATCTCATTCATCTTCCTGTGTAACAGAAACTTTAAGGCCTCATGAAACAGTCCCAAAACAAATCTGTGAATTAGCAAAATGGACAGTATTAGGAAAAGTGAAATTGGTTTTGGATCAAATCTTAAGACAATCAGCTTTAGGTCCTTTCATATTAACTATCTCCATTTCAGTTAATGTGGCCTTAAAAACACCCTGAAAAAGTTCTGACTGAGCCATTTCCAAACAAATATAAAGTTGTGGTCTAAATATTTTCAGTTGATCACTCTTCACTACTGCTATTTAGTTCTTCCAGTTGTTGAATTGTCCTCAGGGACAATATTCTTGCTGTTTATTTCCACCCTGAATCTTCTTCAATGCAGCCAGGCATCAAATCTCAGTTGCTTGTGTTAGATTGGAAAAAAAATGCAACAAATATTTGGTGCTATATTTTGGCTTTCTCATTCATGTTGAGTTTTAAGCCTTTTTTTAATTAAAAATTATACAAATTTAGCTACCCTTCCTCCCCCACAGCTTATTGTAAGGCATTTTTTTCCGATCCTTCAATCCCATTTATGTCTCTTCTCTGGCCTTACTCTTACCTGTCACATTGACCACTAGAGCTGTTGACCAGAACACGGCATTTCAATATTTGCCACATATATACTAAAATAAAAAGGCAGGAACAGAGCATTCCATCTCTTGTTTCTACTTGCAAGGATCTAATTCACCCTTATGGTCACAATATCTTGCAGAAGTCACATCCATTCAATCCATCATTAGGGAAGCTTTTCCAATAAAAAAATCAGTTCTAAAAAATCAGTGTATAACAAACTGTCATGATACTGCACCTTTTTCCTGTTCAGCTGCTTCACTGAGTTCAGGAAGTTTAAGTCCAACTAAATTTTGATTTCTCATCAAAATATGCTCCTGTGAAGAAAAAAAGCCTCAGTAATATTTCTAAGTAATTGAACTAGAAATCTTAAATACCCCTGTCATGTGAACACTAAATATAACATTTCCTTTAGTAGTAATAAACATAATGGAGATACACTAAATTATAGTCATGCTCCATTTCATGGATACATGTATATTGACACACATGCTCTCAGCTATTACCTATTTCAAAATTCATATATGCAGTACTAAGAAAAAAATGCTGGCCACACAAAGAAAGATTTGCAACATGTGCTTCTTACTCATGAAGAAAAATAGAGTTTTGGTAAAGGAGAGTTCTAGTAAATGAGAGCTAAACCCCCTCAATTTTGGACAGAGCCATAGCAATACGCAAGTATTCCAGAAAGGAGAGAAAACTCAGAAAATCAGATAGATGAGATATCATCACTTTGACTTAAGGAATTAGAATTTCTTCAGGCTGAAGCTTGGTACGCTACAGCTGTTACTGTAGTCTGCCTCTGTTCCTGACAGGCAGGGAAGAATATACTCTCACGGATTAAACCTTGTTATCTTATTTCTCATTCATCTCCTCATTTTCTACTTCCATACCCTTAAATATGTTTAAACATCACAAAACCCTGCTTTTGCTTCTAAGTGGGCAATTCCTACTAGAGATAGAGTTCAAATCTCACCTAACTGGAATTAGATACCGTGTTTATTAAAATTCTGATTTTAAGCACTATTTGTTGTTTACTTCTAGAACTTTGAAAACTATATGGAACAAGTGTCTCTATAATCAAAACTTCCATTACATATATGCTAAGAATGTGTGTTATATACACTTGAAAAGATGAATAACTCAGCTGCCATTCCCAAGTATACAATGGGAATGAAGAAATTGATGTGTTCGTCCATCTGAAATATTAACTACTGGATGTCAAAGAAAATATGCTTATTAGGCTGTTAAGGAAAGTAACTACTACTATTTTTTTTTTTCTTTTAAAGGTCATTTTTGCTACACACACACAGAGTAGGTGCCCTATGACCGTGGTGGACCATTTCATGAGAGGAGTACTATTTTTCCAATACACTCATTAATTCTTTTCTTTTTTAATTGTTAATTTTTACCAATCATTTAGACAATTATTTAACAACAGATTATAGATTCTTCAGTCCAAGTCTACCCTGACACATTTGCACTGTGTTAGAATTAGGAACTGTAACTCTGGCCACCCTCTACCCGCCCTTGCTCTTGGAGCCACCCAGGTTTAAAACTCTGGACATGTTGAAAGATTTTCCGAGAAGGTTCAATATGCTAAACATCACACTTCAACAATTTCCTGTCCCCCAAGATCTTCCAAATGTGCTGCTATTGCAAAGGTTAGTATTCTTGAGTGACAGGCTTATTGCCATTAGAAGGGAGAATACCAACCACTACACAACTCAGAAATGCTCAGCTGAAGAATGTCAAAGTGGTTTTTAAATCCAAAGAGTTCAGAACTAGGATATGATAATGCAGAGGCTTGTGAGCCCTTAATGGAGAGTACAGTAACCATCTCCAAGCTTCAGTTAAAGATTTCTGTTTATACACAGCTCTCAGCCCACTCATACAGAAATTAGTCGATTAATCAATATATTGTGAGAACCTGGGGATTTGAGGACAATTCCAAAGGAGCAGAAAAAGCAGGGAAGCACAGGATGTAAAAGAGCGTAAGTGACCCTTTTCCAGGGAATGTTGATACATCCTGGGGAAGGAAAGATTGTTCAAATCTGAAATTCTCTTTAGAAACCAAAAAGATCACTTGAGTCCCAAGTGCGGTTTACAAACAACATGATTGTTAATCAACTGCTTTCTGTTTACAGGTCATGTAAATGATGCAAAAATTATATATATTGTGTTTTAGACTCACCTTTCTTGATGCCAGTAGTACTTTTTTTTTTTTCTGGGGACCAAAACCTGCATGCTCAAGAGCATACGCCCATGGCATGTGTGCATACTGTACGGAAGATCACAGAGTCAGAGAATGGTAGGGGTTGGAAGAGACCTCTGAAGATCATCGAGTCCAACCCCCCTGCCAGAGCAGCACCAAAACTAGGGCAGCTCACTCAGAAATGCATCCAGACAGGTCTTGAAAGTCTCCAGAGAAGGAGACTCCACAGCCTCTCTGGGGAGTCTGTTCCAGTGCTCTGTGACCCTTACAGGAAAGAAGTTCTTCCTCAAGTTGAGGTGGAACTTCCTGTACTCGAGCTTGATACCACAGTGCAGTTGATGCTTATTTGAAGAGAACTAAGAAATAGAATAATTCCACAGAATTTAGTTACACTCCACAATTTACTAAGGTTGCAAAGGAAAAACAATTCTGTATTAATTTTGCTGAAACTGTTTCCCATTATATTACTGTATGTTTCTTGCAATGATAAAACAATGCTAAGCAAGTTGAAAGTTCATCAAGACATGCAAATACATTTAAACCAGGATATGACAGAAGGCTAGGACTCACCTCTCTCAGCTTTGTCAGTTTCTGCATTCGAACTGGTTGGACTTGGATTTGAAGGTCTTTGAATGCTTTTAATTGATTTCCAGGTTTATTACCAACAACAAAGCTTTTCTCTTCCTCAGGTGGTATTTTTAAAGGTGTTTTATCTCTCTGCCCAGGCTCCAAGCTATCCCATGATACAGCCCGTAGTAGAGGAGGACGCAGTCCACACAGTTTAAATTCTGGTTTACATGTACCTTTATGGTCTCTCATTTCTGGAACAGGAATTTTTAGCTTTGAGTCTATATTTCCTATTCCTGGTCCTGGTAGGTGGGTTCTTAAAGGAACATCTTTTTCTTTTGCTTTCTTGAGGAATGATTTTCCAAGTTCATTTTCACAAACATTCATGCAAGTGTTAAGAGACATTCTGCCACCATCACCACCTGAAGGGGGGTATTTAGGTAAAGTATCCATATGTTTACGTGGATCAAAGTTTTCTTTTTGTTCTGAGAGCTTCTCTTTGGAGTTTTCAAAACCAGCAGAACGAGGAACCAACCTTCCCTGAGAAATCTTTCTTTGCTCATTCTGCCTTCGATCAATTAATCCTTTTGCACCATTCTGAAAGTAAAGGGACACACATAAACCAGAGAAACAAATGCAGATTTCTCTTTGTCCCTGCCTAAGGACAGATTTTTCACTGTAAAAAGCCATTTCCTTTTCAGTGACATTTGCTTTTAAACATGTGCTGTTGATGAGAGAAGTTTTAAAAGGCACTTAAAAACCCAATGAATTGGGAATTTCTTATCTGAACTTATTAGATAACCTCCTCTCATTCCAGAGTCCAATTTAGCAATCCTTATATAGCCAAGTTTCTCATCATCTTACATAATGGAAGGTTTTTCTGAGTACACACCTTTAATCCTGTATCTTAGAGCACTGTTACTTTTCTTTGATTGTTTTCTGTTAGCTCCTTGCTTCTCAAGGGAAAAAACACATACACTACATTAAAGAAAAATATTGTAATTTCTCTCATCTTTTTTTGTACCGTAGAGAATAATTTGGCTGCAAGTTCTATGGGATAACTGGCAAAAGAATGTTTGCCTATCCTTGGCTACAGAATCTGTGTTTTGTCTAAGGGCACCTGTGACAGCAACTGAAGGCAACCAACACGCAGGATAACTGTGGGCTCTGCTTCAGACACACTGCTACTCCTCTCCTCTACAAGCATTGCTCCAAAATGCTGCTGCCACCATACTGGTTTTTAAGTAGTCTAGTCCACTCACAGAACCATCTCTTCAAAGGACCATCTGATATTATCTAAAACAAACTAGGAAGCATTCATATCGACTGCTCCACCAATAGTTGTGTGGAGCTGTAACACCATCAGTGTGTGGAACACGAGGTACAGTAACCTCTCCCACCGAACCAAAGGCGTTTGGAAGGGGATGTCTGTCTACAACAACAGCACATTCCAAAGTAGCTATAGTAGATATTTTTACTTTACGTGTATAGGTATTTAGCATATTGATGTTCATGGATCCTGAGCAGAGTGTGCAATTGGATAGAAAGGCTAGCTGTAAACCCATTGTGCTCCACTGCATTTGCAGGTGCTTTGCAATTTCTTAGAGCAGTATCATTTTTCTTTTCACCCAGTGAACAATCTTTTAGCCTTTTCAGTCACATAAATGACAGTCATATGTGTGCTAAAACAAATGGGCACATTTTGTTAAACACTTAATGCAAAACAATTACCTCTGCAGTTTGCCTGTCATCCTCTTTTACAGTTCTGTTATTCTAGCAAAAAAGGAAGAAAAAAGTTGCTTTACGAGGTTATCGTTCACATCTATGCTGCAAATGTTACATAAAGATTTGAATGGATGATTTTGAAATCTCTCAGTGTTTACACTGCTTGTCACATTTATATATGAAGTAATTTTAGGGATTAGTTTTTTCCACAGTTTAGGATTATATTTGGTCTTTTTCCATTTTCTACACATAACAGATTTTATGATACCTCAGCCCTTGTTACCTTCTGGATTTTTGTGTTCAGAGTAAACATTTATTAGTCACTCATTCTGCAGAAAAAAACATGTCAATAATCCATAATAATCCATATAAAATGGTATTCAAAACATCCCCTTTTCCTCCAGGACTAAGAGGACAGCAGAGTGTAATGTAGTACTAGCAGAATAACCAGGCTGCTGCGCAGACAATTTAGTTCCTTCTTACCTGCCCTGGAAGTACTGACTCGACACTAGTGGTTGTGCATGCATCAGACCCTGGAAACACACACATCATTAGGGCATGTCCTGATGTTTGGGCTCAAAATTTTTCCTGCTACAGCATTAGTGAACACATACATGCAGAGTTCCATTTAATATATTAAGGACAAAATTCACATGTAGAAAATACTAGTTAAATAAGAATAACTAAAATATATGAAGGGAAAGATCATTAAAGCTTCTTAAAACTCTGTTATTGGAAAGAATAAAAAAATACAACATACAACCTAGCAGGACCACAGGAATAAAAAATAGAATACATGGTCATTTTACCTGATGGAACTGGGAGAGTGAGAGAGTTGCTCCGAGATGCTACTGGTGAAACTTTAGGACTAAGTGTAGGGGAAACTGCTGCATTAAAACAAAGACAAAACCAAACAAAGGGTAATTTTACTCTCTATCTTGTAGCTTCTGATTATTTAAAATTCAGATAAGATTAAAACATAAATCGCATAGGCATCAGTCCTGTTTGTCCAGAACCTGACAAGTCTTTTCTTGTACTTGCCAATTAGGAACTCTGAGTAGGTTTTTATCTCGTATACCTGACAAATGATACACCGAATCCTTATTCTCCTTAG
>JAAGNO010010371.1:0-10937 GCA_033439905.1 Ceryle rudis
AATTTGGTTGTAGGTGCTGACTCTTTCAACACTTTTCTTCCTAAAAAGCTATTTATACAGTGAAATAAAATTACTACTTCTTAAATCTCTATTTATGTATTTATTTACTAAAGAAAAAAAAATAAAAAGAAAAGGAAAAAGATTAATAGATGGTGCCCTTTCTCAATGGCATTTTCACTAGGTTTATTGACCTTTTATGTGGGTTTGTTTACCCTCTGGTTTTCTAAATCCTTCAAGAAACCTGATGGTCATAAATGTGGAAATATTTACCACACTTGTGCTCTGCAAAGGCATAGAATAGAGTGTGGATTGGAAAGCTTTCTTTTAGTTCAATGTTTATTTTCAGCCTCAGGTTGAAAATGTTATCTTCAAAATTTGTTCACCAATATATTTAGATAATGTTACTTATTATGGTTGGGTTTATATTGTTCCAGGATGTGATCATGTATATTACAGAGGATTTCATGTCAGGGTTATACAGTATGACATAACAGTCAAATTATTATTTTATTAAAAACAAAACAAAAACACATCAAAACACAGTAACTTCCAGATGGTACTATTGTTTCCTTATTTTCTACTTCAAATTATCTACTATTTTAAAGTAATTAAGTATTATGTCACTTTTATCTTTCAATTAAATAAAAAATGTGCTGAGGGGACTAGAAAGTGAAGAAATAGTTTCAATAGTCAAGCAAATAACCCAGGTTAACATAGGTATATTGCCAACATCCGTTCTTCTAATTAGTATATTTAGTGATTCTTCCACTTAACTGTGGAAAGTGTCAAGGTGTTAGAAAATTTCACACCCAGTTCCAGTAGATAAATGCCTATCATTTTATGTCTGTCAGTCAACTCTTCCATAAACTGCCTCCAGATGCTTCTTGGTCTTCACCTCTTGCCATAAGAAGCTGTAACCAATGAGCCCCCTTAATGGACTGGGGAAAATAAAGGGGATACACTTGAATTCCCTATGGAAAGGAAGCTTCCGATATCCAGAATTTGAGTTCTATTGTCTGCCTACCTGTCTTCCATCCCAAGCTTTCTCAACAGATGATTGTCTTTCTGAAACCAAATATTATGCCCTGGCTAATCCATGTTAAAAGTAGAGCTTCAGAATCAAAAGCACTATTAACATGATAGGAGGCATTTGTGGATGCTTACTAACTTCAAATCAAACATCAACAAAAAGTTGAATCAGTGAATTGCAATTTCTTAAAACCAATCTAAATTAAAGTAATAAACACTACAGATCTAGTCTTCATTATATGTTGTGTTTTCCTTCTTCATATTCAAATAATTATATTGATTGAAGACCTTTGGGCAACATTGGATCACCTGACTAGAATATTACAATTTCCTATGTAGGATAAAACATGTAATTTACTCTTTCTTTTCATCTTAAGTATAAATTGCTTTGAACTCCTACATACCTCCCTTTTCCAAACATGAATAAGATAAAATATGTCAGTTTTTATGTCTTTTATGTTTCAGCAAAATCATGTATTACTTTTCCTCGGTGTTTTGTTGTGGGGCAGGGGAAAGGAAGGCAAGGATGGGAGAGCAACAGACTGAAGTAATATTTGTCATAACTATCCTTTTCTTGTGATGGATTAAAGCAAGTAGGTGCAAGTAGCAGTAGCACTGTATCATTCCTTTTCTCCTGGATAATATACCTATTTTTCTGTTAACTGTAGCTATAACAAAGATTATTTTCATATTGACTCATTTGCTAAACATAACAAACTATATTAATAATACTGATATAAACTAATTTGTACTGATCCCATGCATAGATAAATAAGTAGATAACAGACATTAAAAGAAAAAAAAAAAAAGAAGGGAAGAAATCTATTTAGGCTGTATCATTGTAACTGTGAAAACAATACATCTCTTGGAAATGACATCTTTGTTTTGGACATCACCATGTTATTTTAAAATGTACTAACCTTTTGCTTGTATTTCATATGAGCTACTTGGTTGCTGCAGTAAACTTATATAACATTGCTGTTTGATGAATAGAAAGGAACTTATGCTCAGAAAATGCTCAAAAAACCCAGCTTGCTAAACAAATATGATTCAATTACACTATCACTAGCTATATGCAATATGTTAAAAAGATATTATTCTAGAAGAATCCTCATTTTAAGATGTTTGACAGTATTGCACATTCCCAGCTGAAGTTCTTAACTGAACTACACTACAGATAAATGCAGGTTTTAACCATCTCATGCAGTAAGTGTTTCATCTTTATGTTTTCCAATGAATTAATTTCTTTATTTATGTTTGTTCTTTTTCATAAATGAAAACATATTTTTTTAAACTCATTTGGCAAATTACTGTGCTTCTGCTTATGACAAACTGGTATATCTAACAAAGTAATTTTCTATCTTCAACTTGTCTGCTTACAAAAAAAAGTACTCCTTTAAATAACTTCAGTGAATGAGGAATGATCTTTTTCTTCTACAGCATGAACAGTATATCTTTATTAACAGGAAGCTCCTTCATGACTTCTGACATTTACATTCGTTGTGTTCTTTTGATTCACCCCCTTCAAGAAGCTGAGGGAGAGGGTCATGAACTTTCTTGTGTTGTCAGAACATGCTATGTATATTATAAAACTATCTTCAGCAATACTTATTTCTGTTACCAGTCTTTCATCTAATTTTCTCAATAGGCTTTGGTGAAGGTATTTGGCTTAATCTGCTCCTGTCTCCACAAACTCCATCTCAGAGCTGAAGAGTAACTTGTATTATTCTAAGAAACACCTAGCCTCGGTTTTTGGCTCACATTCTGCTTTTGTCTTGCCGTGTTTCTTTCCATCAAAGCTTCTCATCCTTTTTGTTTCTCTATAGAGGACATTTTTTTTACCATCTTCCCTTAAGTGTCATTTATCAGATAGAAGGGGTCAAATTTCAACGACAAATGGACCAACATAAAACTCTTATTTCAGAGCAGAGCTTTGCTGACCCTTATTACTTTTTCAGGCATA
This sequence comes from Ceryle rudis, assembly GCA_033439905.1. Lineage (NCBI taxonomy): Eukaryota > Metazoa > Chordata > Aves > Coraciiformes > Cerylidae > Ceryle > Ceryle rudis. The sequence continues at coordinate 2,993 of JAAGNO010010371.1, forward strand.
AATGCTTTGCTTTTCTTCAGTCTTTCATTGTCCTCTATCTGCCCCTTAATGTCAAAAGGAGGATGTTCTCTTATCTCTCTCATTAATCATCCCTGATGCTCAGCTAGAAGCCTTATCCACAGCAATCTTTCTGTAGCATGCCATAAGCTGGGTTCACCTTACCATTGGAGAGGACATGGAGTCTTTGACACTGTGATCTACGACATAGTCTAAATGCACTCTTTTGCTTTTTTCAGTGTTTTTTATGTGGAGTCTTCATCATACAGTATCTTGTCAACCTACATTACCTAAGCATCACAAGATTAAAGAACATCAGCCTTGAGTATGATGGACAGGAAAAACTTTCACACTGTTACGTGATGACACTGACTGGTAAAACTGCAATTACGAAAATTATCAACTTGCCTCAAAGTAATTTCAAGAAAAATCTTATTAAATCTTTAAGTGCTCTTGCATACTCTTTTCTTCCTACAGACGCATAAATAACGTATAATAAGAATATAATATCACATACACAGATGCTTATGTATGTTAATATACATATATATATGCACGTATGCAAATGTGTGCCCATTCGTGCATACAAGTACACATGTACTACATGTATATATTTCTTTTTATGAACATTGAAATTTTATATGAATGACACCTATCAAACTTCTAATACTACTCACAGCTTTATATATTTAAAATGCTTTTTTGTCGTATGTTGGCTGGAATCTTACAAAATCTCCATGAAAATGTCACTACTAACATAAATTTTAAATAAGAACCGGTTTGTATTGTCAAAAGAACATTGATATTCTTAATGTGAACCAACAGGAGAAAAATGTGACTAATCTATGAATCTTGGGGACATAAACATACCTGTGGTAAGATGAAATACATAGTCTTAATACCATTTATTACAATAAAGAAAATATTGTATATATAACATGCTAATTAGATTTCCTTTACCAATTTACTTTGTTTGTTCATGTTGCAGGAGCATACTACTGAGTTAGTTAATTAGTCTGTATGTTTGAAACAACAAAAGCATTAATGCTTCTGAGTGGCACAGATTATTTATTGTAAAGCCATGTTACTGTTTATTACTTTGTGGTGTTTCAAAGTTACTTTTATTAGACTTAAAAAGATGCAAATCATATCAGCTAGATATCTTTCAGAATTCTGATATTTGCCTAATATAACTATTTGACTATTAAATGACTCCCAGGAAAAATAAAAATAAATAAATAAATAAACCTAGCAAAACCACATTTTCAAAGAATGCTGAAATAGTAAATTTTTCAAAATAATACGCTCACAGTTATTGTTCACAAAACATTGTGCATGGGGACTTATTATTAGTAATAATGAGAACTTTTCCTGGTATATGTTTAGCAACTGTTGGAATCTGCAAAGTCATAGGAAATATCTAAGCTGTTGATTAGTATTTTAATAAATAAATTCTGTAATAGTCATATCTAATATTTCAACACCAAGAAATAATATCATGAACACACTCAAAAATTGTGCATGGATTTTATCATGGTTCTTGCTTTTTATTCTTGACACAGTTGAGCCATAGACCATTGACTATGAAATGCAAAACTAAAAAAAGTCCTGTACAACAGTGATTTCTGAGAAGAGTCTGAGCTCTTAAAGACAGGTCCAATGTAAAACAAAGACATTTAAGATCTTAGTGAACGAACGTAACCCACACAAAGCATGTAAAGACCCAAGCTAAGTCTGTGTGAATGAATGATGAAAGCTGGAAGTGAGATGCAGATGGCTTTTGATAGCTCCCCTTGAGCTACCCCAAACCTGAAAGCAAGCCAGCTGTGTCCATGCAATACTGAACGGAATCCTCCAAAACTAGACTGATTCCAAAGATGTACTGCCATCTCTACAGGATGGTGTGCTGTGTGGATTTACCAAGTCATATTGCTAAAGACCAGCAGCTATCAAAAGAAAACTCTTGCAGCAAGGCTTACCCAGTCCATTAGTTAGACTCTTCTGTGGGGCTGGTAAAGGGCTATAAAGAAAATAACTAGACACGCAGTACTGTGCTACAACACAAGTTTTGCATGTTGAGTGAACAACTGTAAACTCATCATTCATCCCAAGGAACGGAAGTATAGGATCACCTGACTTTGGCAATCTTGAGTCAATACATCTCCTGGACATCATGAAAACTAATAATATTCATATCTATGTAATCAATTTCTAATAGAAAATAGCAATAGCTGTATCAAGCAATCTATTACTGTGTGCTGAAACAGAAAACATGCCATTTATGTACAGTCCTAAACATAATAGAACCATAATGACAATATTCTTAAAAATATAAACCAGCAAAGTTCAGAGATTTTATTTAATCCAAGGAAAAATCCTTGGATTAATTACTTACTAAATGTTTTAATGTGTCTCATGTTAATCCTACAATACACAAGGCAGGTGAAAATTAATATCAACTAGCCACTAGTGGCATTTACACAGAGAGGTGCATCTTGAAAAAGATGTGATTTTGCTTTGTGTATATTAAAATAAATAAATCTTACATTCAACTCTTCCTTTCTGTGTGCTTCAGGACCCTGCCATAGTCCACGCAGAATTTAAAAAATATAATCCTTATCAGAAATAAAGACCACAAGTTATGAGTCATTTAATGATAGCACAACCCATAATCTTTCTGGAAACGCTAGTCCAAAACAGAACTAAAAATCTTTTACTCTCATGCCCTGAAGCATCAAATTAATATAACTCGTAGTCCATACCAAAAACAACAAACAAAGAAACAGACTAAAAAACCCAACTAGAACAACAACAAAAAACCCAACTCATTGTATTCTGTATTAGCAAAGGGAAGGATCTGTAACTCATACTGATATGACTAGTGATTTCTAAAATATGTCACAGCAGAGCAGCCAGACAACTATATTTATCCTTGTGAAAGAAGAATTAAGACATAGTGCATAACAAATAATTCTGACTCATTATAGACTATCAAAATGTCATTAAGAACTGCAATATAGATAAAAATATGGTCCATAAGTGTTGCTGAAGAACTTGTGGGCCATATTAAACATAAAAATATGCTAAACAGTGAAAAAGAGTCTGAAAATCCAGTTTTCCACCTAGGATATAGCAAAAGAAATATATACTGCCTATATGCCATAACTCATGAGTCAAAGCATTTCTGAAGTCTTTGCATTTTTCTAAACTAGCTGAAGTGTTGTCAGTTCTTAAAATATATTTCAGAACTAGGCATCATTTAGGAAATATGCAGTCATTTTGAAATGTAGTGACCTATGACATATTGAATCATGGACATTATGACCTTTGGTCTATTAAATAATACATACTTTGTGTAATGCTTTTGGACAGTGTCTCCAGAAACTTTGTACACAGGGGCATAAGTTTAAGACTAGAGAACAGAGAAGCTTTTAAAATATAAAATCTAAGAAAAAATTAAGAAAAGGATGGGGACAATTGTCTTGTAACAGAAAAATGCTGAATGTTATCTCCTGCAATATGGACAATTCTCATATATCTGTTTACCAAATTGAAGAATATAGAAATTCATACAATGCATTCATATTGAGTATACTAAGTGACAGGATTATAGGATTCAGACTTCATTTCTGAACTGTTGCAACATGTGGCTGAGATACAGAAACAGAATTCAAGAGTCTGGTTTCAGTAGGTCAGACAAAACCTTCTGTCCAATTAATAATTTGCCAAAGCACCTTTTCTTTGGACAGTGTTAAGTGACAAAAATCCTGCATAATATTAGCAGCTTTTATTGCACAGCCTTATATTACTTCACAGTTTCCAATCTTTCTCACATGTTATGCACATTAGCCAGTTGACATGAATGGTCCAAGTAACACAGCTGGAAGCAGATGTCCCCAGAAATTATTTTCCTCCATTGTCCTGGTTCACCTGTAAGTCTAACCAACAGGGTCATTCCCATATGCCATGTTTTCCCAGAAAATTATTCAGATTCTGTCAGAACCTTTAAATAAGAAGTATTCAAAACCAGATGACTTGGATATTGCCCAGCAAAACTGTTTCTGTTGGACATATCTCTGGTGATGCCCTACTGCAGCCTGTGATTGAGGCTGACACACAGCAACACTCACATTGACTGCTGCTCTCAGAAATTCTCTCAAAAAAGGGTTCTTACACAATTACTTTCAATCTAGCTGCAGGCTTTATCCATTTTAGTTTCTTTTGTTTCTCATGTGAAGTACAGTACACTGTTTTTTCCAGTGTTAAACTGATTTTGTTCCTTTAAAGAGGTCAATGTAAAGTGTTTACATTACTGTATCTTAATATTTCCTTGTGCCTCTGGTAACAGCAATGAAAGAGGTAACGAAGTGTGAATTGTGCTGCAGACATCAGTAAGATGTCATTTCAGTATCAGATTTTTTTTTTTAACAAGAGTTGCAATTCCCAGGAAATGGAGGCAGGAGAAAAATTCAGTGAAGTTTAGTCCATGAGTTATCTAAGTAAATTGACTATTTTTCCTGTATATAAAATATTAGTCAAAGCCGTAAATCTATCATTAAAAAAATAACAATCTACAAATAGAAATGCAAACACTTAAAGGTTTTCTCAGATAGCTCCAACACCTTATCTTAAACATTTCAGCAAGCCACTTCAGTAATTTCAAAGTCTGTTTTGTGTATTATGTAATTACTGTATGGAAATCTATTCAGGGTATTACATGGCCACAGCTATTCATTTGATAGAAGTCAAAGAACCATAGAAAATACTTGTGTTTCAGGATGAAAATGTAATTCTGTAGCAATGAAAGTAAGCTTGTATTACATTCCCTGTGTTGCGAAACCACAAAAGAGGCTAGAAAACTCCAGCCTTTCACATGAAAGGGCCACACAATGACACAGCATCAGGGCCTCTCTGTCAGTGCTAGGTTTTCAAAATTAAATTCCCCTGGGACTGTATGACCTGTAGTCACAGGGCATGGCTGTTCTCTGGGAAAAAAGAATCAAACTTGTATTACAACACGCAACACAGGAGAAAGCGGAGTGGCACTGAGTATAGAGACAACTATGTTTCTTTGTCCCAAAGTCTCCACACTGCTCCCTGATTCAATCAGAGAATGAGGAGGGTGGAGAAGGAACGTCAGCAGCTCATTCTGCTCTTCCTCTTCTCCCTTGGCTAGCAGAGGTGCCAGACATGCTGGTGGGGCACACTGCACCACACTAAAAGATAAATGATGCTGTTTATGTACCTTATGCAGCTCAGGGAGATGTTCTGTGCTTCCAAAAGCAGTAATGCCCAGTGGCTACACAAGACAGAGATCTGCATCACCCCAACTTGATCAATCCCCAAAAAGGCAGTCTGGCACCCTAACAACAAAGAGACTTCCAGAATGTGACATAAACACTATATTTCAGTGAAAATAGCAGGTTTATCTAACTCATAAAGAGAAAATAAAGTGAAAAATTCCCACAGAAGAGGGTTTCACTACAAAAGGCGCTACTATTCCATGCTCTCTACAAGCCAATCCACACCAGGGAAATTATGTCTGAGGCTTGTTAAAGAAACTTTATTTGAACAACTTGATTGCTATTATGAACCTTGCAGTGGGAGTTGTGCTTTTAGTATACATGAAAGTAAGCACTGTGTGCTCTGCTTCATGCATATAAACAATTTCCCCCTAGTAATACAGTAAATATTGCAAAAACTAGGTATGGCAATGAAGCCCAAGCACCTCCTTTCACTGCCTAGTGCTTTGAATGACTGCCTTTGTTGACCAAGTTTTGGAACAAAAAAAATCTTTCAATGAACTGCTATTAAAGTTATTGTGGATATAGAAAGCGTGGTCTATTTGGTGTATAAAAGAGGTCTGGCACTGTCAAAGTATGTAAGGACTGATCACAGTTCAGGGCTCCGAGGATCACAATGCACATCCATGATTGCACATGATTTCAAAGTGAGTTAGGAACAGGAAGGTTTTCTTAATAACCTACTAAGCATCTATTCAACCTTTGGATGGCTAAATATCCTGCAAAATCTGTTCCACCCGACCAGATAAACAAAACCAGACGACTTTTATGTATTTCATTGCTAGCTACAAAAATGCTCTACGGTGATGGAAAACTTTATACTTCTGACATAGAGGATGGGCCTTCTGGGCTTTGCCATCTGCCTACAAAACCTTCTTCAAAAAGATTGATTATAAAGGATTAAGAGACTCAAACAACCTGAAAACAAGATAACTTTATTCTTTGAGTTGTAGGACCAATCATTCAGTTATGTATTGTGCACCCTGTATCACCTTTCCCTTTTCCATGTCTTTTATTTACTACACAAGCTTCTTTTCTTTGTCTTACGCATTTTTCTTCTTTCATAGGATTGAATGACTGAAAAGAATCCAAATAGGTCACCTAGTCCCTCAGTTGGGTCAGTATCAACTAGCCAGCCCCTATGGGTGTCTTTTTTTCTCCTTTTAACATCTTTTCCTGAAAAACATTTCTTCCTTCTCCAGATTGACTGGTTAATTTTACAGCTTTCCAAACCATAATAAAACCTGTCAATCACTTGTATGCATCCTATGAAAGAACAGTAAAAAAACAGTCTATCAAAAACTCAGCATGCAAAGACATACATGGCTTTATTACACTGAACAACAGAAAACCCCAAAATATAGGTATCAGTGTACTTAATAACGAAGTATTTTGCACACATTCTTCCTGTAACAAAGAAATATTAATACTGGTATCTCTGTGTTTTCCAAGCAAATATTGTACAATCATTGAAAAAAAAAGATTTTGGATGTTCCCCAGAACCTTCAAGCAGTAGAATAACCAATGATTTATGGACTGAGAAAGTTTGAAGAACTTCCACAGAAAACAGAGAAGAATAAACAAAGGTAGAGAAGGTTGTCAATGATGTATCAGTCCAGGTATTCTTTTTCTCATTATACAACGTACAATAAGTTTTCTTGTAAATAGGAATTTCATCATATCTCTGGTCAATCCAGTGATATCACCCTAGCCTTGAGAAAAAGTCTATAACGTGCCTGAAGAATAAGTATCAGACACTAAATCAAGACTCCTTTGTTGGTGCACTCTAAGTCAATGAAATAATCATCAGAGTAATATTTCCCTGTTTCCTTTCCTATTTCTAGTTCTTTCAAACATAGTAATTTAGATTTGTTTAAAAAAATAAATTTCACTTGATAATATCTGGAAATCTCCAACAACTAAAAATGAGATCATATAAACATTGCTCTGTATTTTGTACAAGTTCCAACTTTGTAGAAGTTTATACAAATACAAGGAAATTCTAAACACTCACCTTAAACTTTACTTAGATTTATTTTCTAAAAAACCACTGACATCAACTCACTTCCACATGCTTAAAAGCTTGATATACGCATAAGCATTATGATGGATTAAGGCTGTGATTAATTAAAGCTGCAGGTTTAGCTCATATCAAAATTTCATATTCTTCAAAATCCCTCAAACTTCAATATTAATTTTGGAAAGAAAAGCTGAAGTGACATCTTTTCGTTTCTTTCCCAAACTGACAGAACAAGGGCCTTTTATCAGCACTTTTCAGGCAGGGAAAATTGATGAAATGGGGAGAGTTTGGATCAATGTTCCCCAGGGACCGGTACTGGACCCTGTTCTATTCAACATCTTTACTGATGACCTGGATGAGAGGATCTAGTGTACCATTAGTAACTTTGTTGATTGCACTAAGTTGGAGGTGAGTGTCAATCTGCTGGAGGGTCAGGAGATCACAGGTATCACAGGGTGTTAAGAAGTTGGAAGGGACCTTGGAGATCTTCAAGTCCAACCCCCCTGCCAGAGCAGGATCACATAATCTAGCACAGGTCACAGAGGAAAACATCCAGGCAGGTTTTGAAAATCTCCAGAGAAGGAGACTCCACAGCCTCTCTGGGGAGCCTGTTCCAGTGCTCTGT
>JAAGNO010010371.1:11037-26246 GCA_033439905.1 Ceryle rudis
GTTCCCAACCCTAATGTCCCCAACCAGTCCTTCCTTATTAGTTAATACAAGGTCCAGCAGTGCACCTCTCCTTGTAGTTTCCTCCACTACCTGCATCAGGAAGTTATCATCTATACATGAGATGCTGCAGAGGGACCTGGACAGGCTGAGTCAATAGGCTGAGGCCAATAATATGAGGTTTAACAAGGCCAAGTGTAGGATCCTACACTTTGGCCACCGTAACCCCCTGCAGCGCTACAGACTGGGGAATGAGTGGCTGGAGAGCAGCCTGGCAGAGATGGACCTGGGAGTACTGGCTGATTAACAGAAATGTCAGGGTTGGAAGGGACCTCTGGGGGTCATCTCGTCCAACTCTCTTGCAGAAAGCAGGGACATCTTCAACTAGAGCAGGTTCCTCAGAGCTTCATCAAGCCCCACCTTGAATGTCTCCAGGGATGGGGCTCAACCACCTCCCTGGGCAACCTGTTCCAGTGCTCCACTAATCTTGTGGTAAAGAACTTCCTTCTTATTTCTAATCTAAATCCTCTCCTTTCCAAATTAAAACCATTACCTTCATCCTTTCACTCCAGGCCTTTGTAAACAGGCCCTCTCCAGTGTTTTTATAAGCTTCCTTCAGGTCCTGGAAGGTTGCTATTAGGTCTCCCTGGAGCCTTCTCTTCTCCAGGCTGAACAATCCCAGCTCCATCAGCCTGTTCTCATAGGAGAGGTGCTCCAGCCCCCTGATCATCTTCGTGGCCCTCCTCTGGACACGCTCCATCAATCCGTCCTCACCAGCTGAACATGAATCAGCAGTGTGCCAAGGTGGCATGGAAGGCCAATGCCATCTTGGCTTGCATCAGGAATAGTGTGGCCAGCAGGTCTAGGTATGTAATTGTCCCCCTGTAGTCAGCACTGGTGAGGCGTCACTTCAAGTACTGTGTGCAGTTCTGGGCCCCTCACTTCAAGAAGGTTATTGAGGTGCTGGAGCGGGTCCAGAGGAGAGCAATGAGGCTGGTGAAGGGACTGGAGGGAAAGTCTTTTGAGGAGAGGTTGAGGGAGCTGATGTTGTTCAGCTTGGAGAAGAGGAGACTCAGGGAGGGACCTTATCACTCTCTACAACTACCTGAAAGGAAGCTGTAGTCAGGCAGGGGCTGGTCTCTTCTCCCAGGCAACTAGTGATAGGACGAGAGGGCATGGCCTGAAGCTGCGCCAGGGGAGGTTTAGGTTGGATCTTAGGAAGCACTTCCTCACGCAAAAGGTGATTAGACATTGGAATGGACTGCCCAGGGAGGTTGTAAAGTTGCCATCCCTGGAGGTGTTTAAGGAAAGATTGGATGTGTTGCTTAGTGACATGGTCTAGAGAGACCTTACTGTTGCCTTTCAGTACTTAAATGTGCCTGTCAGAAAGATGGGGACAGACTTTTTAGCAAGGCTTGTTGTGATAAAACAAAGGGTGATGCTTTTAAAAAAAAAAGAGGGAGATTTAGAGAAAAGGAAGACCTTTTTTACACTGAGGGTTGTGAGACCCTGCCCCACATTGCCCAGAAAGGTGGTAGATGCCCCATCCCTGGAACCATTCCAGGTGAGGTTGTTCAGGGCTCTGCGAAACCTGCTCTAGTTGCAGATATCCCCGGTCCCTGCAGGGGGGTTGGACTAGATGACCTTGAAAGCTCCCTTCCAACCCAAATCATTCTGTGATTCTGTGTGATTCTGTGATTCAATATCACAGAAGTGAGTCAGTTTTTGTTAGACAAGCCAATAGAGATGACACTATCCAAAGGTACAGAGAAGCAGATAAAATGGGATGTTTATGTAATTTAAGGTTCTTGGAGGAATGTCTTACTCTTCAGTCATATAAATAGCAACAACTAAAATCCCCAATCTGTCTGTGGTCAATGTTAGCCTAAATGGTCAGGTGGACAAGGTGAACAATCCTTAAAGTAGAAGGACAAGAAATTAATATCTCTAGAAATGGCATCCATTTACCATTAAAAAAAAAAAAAAAAAGAAAAAGAAAAAAAAAGGAAAAAAGAGTTCTTAAAGCAATACAAATCTTCCTTATGCATTTTTCACTTCACATGTATGTCTGTATCCTATGCCAGGTTAGATATATAACTATGCATGAAAATGATAACATGTATTTTGATAGATTGGTGATTATAATCATTTTGGAAACATGCAAAATTATATTTCTTTTCAAAAGCGGGCAAAATTTGAAAGTTGCATAAAGCCTTAAATCAAATTTTGCATTGATTTAATGAAAATTTCCATTTATTTAAAGTGAATATATAATTAAAATGTATTAATTTGTTTTCATGTTGAGGGCTACTTATACAAAGGAAAAACTCTCCAGCTAGCATACAAAAATAAATGATAGCAGATTTAGTAATAATCTAGTATGATAACATTAGAGATAATGGTCTAAAACTGAAATTTCCAATTTAATAAGGTAGTTGTGATTTCAGAGTAGTCCAGAGAAAAACATTTTTACCAAAACTTTTAGTTAGTTATGATTATTTCAGCAGGTAAAGAACAAAATCTTTCTATTTGTGGTATACGGAAAATGACAAAAAAGAATGCATTGTCAGTAAATGAAAGATGATCCATTCAATTTCTGCTGTGTTCTGTGTTTCCTGAGTCCAAACATCACTATATTTTAGGTGTCAAGTAAAATTATGCTAGGTTTTCATTGTCCTTGTTTGTTCACATCACAAAATTGGCATGTTTTTCCTGTTCATCTGGAAAAAGCAAGAGACTTGAACTAAGGGACTCAGGTTTGAAAAGTCAACAATAAAAGAAGGCTTGAGCAGTAATTTTCTGCACCATACTTAAAGTACATTGCGAAAATATCTATTTTAGGGATGATAGGTTAGTTCAGAGGGGCTAATAACTACATGGTGAATCTCTGCATGAAAGAAAACATGACCTAAATACTTTACTTTGACCCCATATGGTAAAAAGGCACAGCAAAGCTAGGATTTCTGCATTCTCCCCCACCCCTTCATCCTACAGATACATAATAGAAAACATGCAATACTTGACAGTGGCTCAACACATTACAGTTTTGAGATTTTTCTTATAGAGTACTGAAGCTTTAATAAATCTTAATCTACTAATCTGAGTAATCAATCTTTTTATTTTCTTTTCCTGGTTTGGTTTTGTTTTGCTTTTTTCCTAACAAATTTATTTTCATTCAGGTGTTTAAAACAGCATAAAAGACATTTATTTTGAGTTTCCATAGCTTGCTACCCCTTTAAAGTAGTCAAGTAGCAGCAATTTAGCTTCGTTCTCTTGACATGTATTTCCAACATGAGGGATCAACAGAGGATATATCTAGAGTTACAGAGCCGTCTAGACATATGTAGAGATAAATCCAGTAGCAACAGGAGAAAGGAAACCTCAGAGGACAAAGTAGCATAAATTTCTACTTCCCATCTCTCTCAAAGGACCTTCTTGTCTTTTTTTCTCTCTGGAAATACATATGTAATGATACTGAGATAACGGTTACAACAAAAAGACAGATCCTACATATATGTCTTTAAGAAAATATAGCTCTGATTGTACTGCCTTCAATAGTAAACCTCGACCTGATGCACACTAAGCCAAAGTAATGCAACTCAGAAGACTACTACATTCACAGTTTTCAGTACCTTCTTTAAAGCATGAGTGATATCTTTACTTTTGTAAAGACTGGTGAACTGTATTCACTATCACCATGACTTTCCAGTCCTACTGCATGTGTTTAAAATATATTGTTTTACTATCCTGATGATCAACACTCTCATCAGCTTCTGCCTGGTTAATATTGGAAATATTGGAAAATATGTTTTGATGTAAAACACATTCCCTGACCTGTGGGGGAAACACAGGGTTATTAATCATAAATATGCTCTGATGAAACAATTTCTTCACTTGACCAGTGCCTTTTGTTTGTTATTGATGAAAACTGATTTGGTTTCTCACCTAAAACATTATCTGTAAAGGATATTGAAGACTATTTCAGTAATGAATATGTTTCGTTCACAGACAGTGTTAGTTCATAGTCAAATCTAGTCAAATGAGTATGCTTTATTATCCTTACATTAGTGGGGGATTGATTGTTTTCTAGATACTCCTGAAAATCATTATATATTCTCACACGCAATGCTGATATCTGCTTTATTAGTTTGAATTTGTTGTGTAGAAATGTCATTCCTTAATATTTTCAATGGAAAATTCATAGAATATCAAGAGCAATTGTTTTATCTTAGTAAACATCCCACTGTTGATCCAGTCACTTCAGAGGTATGTTCTCTGTATCAGACAATCATAGAGACAAGATGAGTAGGCATTAAGGAAACTGCTGCTCCAAGAGTTGTTCCAAGGACTGATGATCCTCTTAGACAAGTCTGGAGGTTATGATTCTTCCATTTTGCCTGTCTTTAAATTATGATGTGCATATTTGTATTCAAAACAGCTATAAGGTGAGTTAAAGTGAAACATACCCTGTGTGTATACCCTAGAGGTAATCTCTGTGGACATATGCCTGAGGCATACAGGTCAAGTTGCAGTCTAGCTCTTTGAATGCATCAGAAATTAATGAATGAAAATAGAAGACAAAACTTAGGTTCCAATATTTTCAACTAGCCTCTTCTAATGGTTTACTGCAGTGGCTTTTGCAGATATCTTAACTTTCCTAATTTATTTTCCCCATCTGTAAAATAGAGATAACAGCAGATGTACCACAGGCTGAATGTAAATCAAATTCTTCTGAAGAACTTTTTGAGATCCAGAGGTAGAAGGCATCTTGTAAGTGCAAAACATTATCATAATTACAGCAGAATTATACACAGCAATATTATCTTTTTGTCAACATGAAATTACCTTACTACAGTAGATTTTTCTTCACTTTTCCTTGGTGGAATCAGAAATATGCTATTTGACCAGCTCATATCACACAGAATTTATGAAATTGTGTAATTTAGGGTATGACACAAGAACGTGTTTCCTTGCTTCAAAATGATTGTCCAGAATAATAATAATTATTTGTTTTTAAGAGGGGGAAGGAAGCTCAAAGAAAGTCCCTGTGCATTATATAGCATTAGTATTCTTAAAAAGCTTTTTTGAAGTCCCCATCTGTGTGAAGGAAAACTGTTTCTCTAGTTGCTTATCCATCAGAGGCAGTGCAGTAGCTAATGCCCTACTATGATGAGTGCTTTGGGATGCTTTGTGTCTGTAAGGCAGTATAAAACCAAATTCTACCCGTTTTCTTGGCTCTTGTTTTATCTTTTTCTTTTTTTTTTTTTTTTTTTTAACTTGTCCCTCATAGCAGGTGGGATGAGTGCCTCTTTACTAGTTGTGGATAGCAGGAAAATATAGAAGTGAAGCAGGAAAATATAGAAGTGAATGTAGTTTCTATAAATGATTGAAAAGAAATAATTTGTCTAAAATTACTTTTCACTAAGAATGAGTAAATACCTGTGTTTTTGGAAAAAAAAAAAAAAAAGTTCAACCCCATTAAGTCCCACACAAGTTACAGAAAGTATCACAAACACCTTCCCAACCTGCTTGACATATCAAAGAAATCAGGAAAAAGGCCCTTTAGGAATTGCTCCTGTGTTGAGGAGGAAGACATACCCTGTCAGCTTTCTGAGCCAGCAGATTCCTGAAAGAGGAAATTCATTTTCAAGACAGGGTGATTTTTGCTGTGTCAGGGGAAGTTCAGTCAGAACATTTGGAAAATATTCTTCACTGAGAGAGTACTGGGTCACTCAAACAAGATCCACAGGCAAGTGGTCATGGTATCAAGCCTGTCAGAGTTCAAGAAACATCTGGATGATGTTTTAATTATATGGCTTTGTTTTAAGTAAATGAGAAGCAGACACTTGGACTTGATGAACCTCATGGGTCCCTTCCAACTTGATGTAGTCTATAACTCTATGATTCCATAAAATCCTGTCATTTCAGTCACAACTCAGGTAAGACAAATCATCCCTTTTCCTGTCTTTAAAAGTCTGTTACTTTTGGTCCTGTAGATATAAAGTGAGATGCTTATGTGTTGGCACCTTGTTTGAGAACAAAAACATGTAATGTCTGCTAAGAAAATTTTCAATTTCTTTCTATCAGATTTTTGCTGTTGCTTATCGGCCACAAAAAGCATGCAACCCCAGTACCAATCTCTGGCAGTTTAAGAACAGGGAATATGGAATTTCCTGCTACTTAGAAGAAAGAGAAAATTTTCCTTATGCATTTAGAAAATATATAATTATTTAATCAATCTGAAAATAGGACATGAAAATTATGAAACTAAGCAAGTTTATAAAAGCAGGAAAAAGTCCCTGGAGCAATGTTACAAGCCACTTGTACATTAACTAATAGAAGCCCTTTTTTCCTTTTTTTTTTCACTTCTTTTCTTCTTGTAAATCTGAATTTCAGCTCAATTCCTCTCTGTTTGCCTACAGTATATATTAAGGATTAAGTAGATCTTCCAAAAAGCTGCATAAAATAATTGCTTTTGATTAGGAGGTATCTGGTAAATTGGTAAGTTACATTTCTTCCATTGTAAACATTAGCAAAAATATGCTACTAGTCAGTTAAATCTAATCTACTATTTCATATAGTTAATGAATTATTCATAGGTTCATGCAGCTGCTGAAGTACTGCAAAAGTTTAAATTTAGCTCTCATGTGGTACATGTGGCAACTTGGCAATTATTATTTTTTGGAATATGGTTTTTAATTTAAATTCATATGTGATTGATGTGATATGACATGCTGAGAGTACAACAGATAGTTTAATCAACAAATGGTCCTTATGAATAATGTTGGTGGTAAAAGTTCTGTTCAATTTCATGTCACTTTCCTCATCCTAAAAAAGAATTTTTACTTCTTGTTCAGCTCTGGACATTAATCGTGGTGTTTTCTTTCATTACAAAGCATCTTAAGACACTAGGAAGGATGGACATAAATGCAAATAGGAGTTAGATTATTATAATATTTAGTGTTTTCTGTGAGTTTCATTTCCATTTCTACTTGTTTATATTCACTGTTTTGGACGTGGTCCAATATTTTCTGCGAATTATAGTAAGATTTTAGGTCATACTTTATGATCTATTAAAATAATATATATAAAAAATGGAATAAAATTGTCCTAATTGGCATTATTATTTTTATTTATCAGAAGAGGTTCTAATGATGGTTAATAAAGTCCCTTAATTCATAATGGTCAAAATATCTTGAAGAGATAGAGCACTTATTTTCATGATGTTGGAAAGGGCTTGCTTTCAAGATATTATGAAAGCAAGAACTAAATTCTTAAACTAGATAATTCCATGGAAACAAATATGTGCCAAACATCTTTCACACTATATTGTATAAACTCATTTTTTAAAAACTAAAACTCAAGTACCTATTTCTTCAAAGAGTAAAGCAGAAAATAAAGGTAGGATTATGCTTCTTAGCTTGTGATCTCTAGAGTCTCTAGAGAAGGAGACTCCACAACCTCCCTGGGCAGCCTGTTCCAGTGCTCTGTCACTCTCACAGTGAAGTTTTTCCTCATGTTGAGGTGGAACTTCCTGTGTTTCACCTTGCTACCATTACCTCTTGTCCTATCACAGGGCACAACTGAAAAGAGACTGGCCCCTTCTACTTGACACCCACCCTTCAGATATTTGTAAACATTAATAAGATCCCCTCTCAGTCTCCTCTCTTCCAGGCTAAACAGCTCTGGGTCTATCAGCCTTTCCTCATACAACAGACGTTCCAGTCTCTTCATGATCCTTGTAGCTCTGCTGGACTCTCTCTAGTATTTCCCTGTCCCTCTTGAACTGTGGGGACCAGAACTGAACACAGTACTCCAGATGTGGTCTCACTAGTGCAGAGTAGAAGGGGAGGAGAACCTCCTTTGACCTGATGGACACTTTTCTTTATGTATCCCAGGATACCAGTGGCCTTCCTGGCCACAAGGGCACACTGCTGTTGCATGGATATCTTACTGTCCACCAGGATGCCAAGGTCCCTCTCCCTGGGGCTGCTTTCCAGCAGGTCTATACCTAACCTGTACTGGTGCATGGTGTTCTTCCTCCCCAGAGGATCTCAGTCACAACACAGGTGAGACAAGGCATCCCTTTTCCTGGCTTTAAAAATACGTTACTTCACATATGCAGGTTGTTGGAGATGTAAAATGCTACCAACAGCATGAATGTTATGCTGTCATTTGTATCTCAATAAATAACTGGCACATCTCAAAAATAGGACTCTAAGACTGAAGGTGAATACAGATCTCAGGAAAAAAATCAGAGTGATCGACAATCATTATTACTATGCTTTTTCTCACTATTACTGCGTAAAGACACTGGGTAAAAGACACAGTAGATTTACATTGGATGCTGCCCTGGACACATGACCTCTCCTTCTTAAACCCCTTCCTCCCAGTGGGAAGGGAGTTTCTCAGAAGCTTGCACCTGTACTCCTTTCTTATCACTGTTGCAGGTAGGATCTTGCAATCCTCCTTGCTTCAGGACCTGAGGCACTTGCAGCTTCTTTATTTGTCTTGTCTGCACAATTAGTCCACCCCTGTTAACGGCACTAAAGAATGTGACCGGCATCTTTTTCTAAGAATGAAAACTAGGGCCCAAATATGTGCTTAGTATGCTGCTTTTATGTTTCAGATAAGTTTCCTATTAAAAGCCATCATTTGAAGTTTTCAGAATGACTAGAGAGTAACACATATCATCTTTTTGAGTTATGACAGATATGAGGAACTAATTGGATTTAAAAACATTATAGTGAAAAATTTATCAGTGATGGTAGATAAAGGCTAACAGTCTTTTAGGTATTGCTTCTCTCAGCAAGAGGCTAGGAAAACATTTTTAACTGGTCATCTCGTTCTGTTCCATTTGTAAAATGAAACAGTTCTAGGAAGATTCTACTCAAAGCAGAAAAATGGATCCTATTACCTACATTGACTGGGAAAAAAATCCCACGATTTACCAAATACTTAAATTTTAAGACAATATAGCCTTATCTTTCACAGACTATCTTGTTTTTTCTTTTTACAGTTGATGAAGAGATTGTCACAAGTTAAACTGAATATAAAACATGGTGTTCTATTAGTATCTAATCTTCAAAAACAGAAATAAAAATCAAAGAGAAGTTGCTTTCTTAGATTAATTCAACTCCTCTTAGATGAATAAGCCTATTTTATGAAGAACATATTTTCCTTCAGTAGCAGTGTTGCTGGACATTTTGTGTTTGCCTAGACAGGTAAAAGGTATTTCAAGCAGTCATAGATACTAAACATTTTTTTTTTAAGCTGAACTTTAGTCTAGCCACAACAAGGTAATCAGGGGTAAGAACAATCTTGAGATCTGAATAGACATTGTCAAGTATCATTACTTTATAACAAGACATAAAAAAAAAGTAGAGAAGCATTGATTTGTGTGGTTGTGTACCACTTACTCTTTGGGAGCAGGCACCTAGAACACAGATGTTCCCCCCATCCCTTAGAATAAAAGTACCTATTCAAGACATTGAAAAACACAATGCTGTAATTTGCTGGTTAAACTGACTTGTTAAGAATTCACACTTGAACAGGTCGAAGAATTGTTCTACAGAGGGAGTCTCTCTGAGATACAGAAACTCCTCAAGAGCATGAGCAGACGGTCTGATCTATATTTCAGCATAGGGGCTGCATTCTGTACAGAAGAAACTTAAGGTATGCTTGTTATGGTCAAAACCTTTTACTGACAAAAGGAAAAAAAACCCTCACCTTTTATGCAAGATCAAGAATTTATTGGTTGTGCAATTGAAATTACACAAGGAAAAAAAAAGAAAAAAAAAGAAAAAAAACAAAAAAACATACACAAACCAAAACCAAATAAAAACCAACAATGTGAAACATAGCTCAGAGCAGGCCAAGAGAAGTTCTGACAATGGCTGAAAAGTCCTAAGGCTTTGCAGAGCTATTATGAAGCCTGAAATCTCTTATTAACAAGGTCAATACTGTATTCATTGGCTTACAGGCCTTCATTTTTGGATTGTCTCATATACATTCAGAATAGCATGGAATACATGATTGATTTTTGTACATTACTATAAATACTTATTAATTGACTTGGCAATGCAATGGAATAATAGAAAATAATAATTACAATTTATCATATGCTTCTGAAGAAAGGATAACTGAATGGCTCATCTATAGTATAAACTGAATAATCATAACTGAATATTTTTCCAGCAGAAAATGATTTTGACTAAAGGACAAGCTTTGCCCTTAGTTACATATGCACAGCTGCTACTGATGTCAATTGTAGTTATGGGTGTGTGCATCTGAGTGAAGGATCTGTTTCTGAATAGGGATGGAAACTGTATTATTTGCTCTCAAGAAATAATAGCATTCTGGAACCTCATATATTTCATGTATAACAAAAGGAATTGCTTGGTAGGGCTAAAAATCAATTGGAACAGATTCTATCACCTTTGTGGAATAGTACCTACCTACCTATCTGATAAATAATCTTTCTGATTCAGTAGACTTGCATCCTATATAGGAAATATTAAAAATGAATAACAAAGAAAATTAAAAATTTACTAGCTATAAATGTTTCCCAAAGTTTAAGATCTATTATTATACAGAAAAAGCAGAACACTTCAAAAGAACTAATTTCTGAAACTCTTTTTATAAATCATGTAAATGCAGATTCAGTCATTTCAGATTCAGGTAGAGCCCACATGAATTTAAAGCATTCCAAATTTGAAACAAAACCACTTTGCCACTCACATAAATTTACCAGTACATATCTGAGTGCTATATTGACAAATTAGGCAATAGACACTCAGATGACCAAAAAGACAATAGCACAAATAACTTAAAGCGTGTTTCAATTAAAAATGCATGATCTTGTTCCTACTTGCATTTTTGGGATATAAATATTACACTAAAATAATTTGTTTTTTACAAAAGCATTTTTCTTTTCTGTGTAAAAGTAAACAAGTAGTTATGGAAAGAAAACCTAATTTGCATTACAGTAATTTCAAGTCATGTTTGTTTTTTTAAAAATAAATTATAAATTTAACACTCCTCTGATTGAACATACATTGGCATATACAGGAAAAAAGTGTTAACATTCTTTCTCTACTATGAAGTTTTCTGCTAGCTAGCAGGCAGAGAAAACCACAACTTCTCTACCTTTCTTTTAAGTTCTGCTGTGTTTCTCTTTAATGCTTGCCAAAAGTCTAAACTTTTCAAATTTCACCTGAAAATTTCATCCACTTACACAATTTGATAAAAACACCCACATTCTAACAGGCCACCTATATCTCTATTTTCTGATAACTCGAACTTACAATGTCAGCAAAATAAGATTGCCTACTTGCAATGAATTGTAATAAAAGAAGTTTAATACAAACAAACTAAATGCTCATTTTTTTTTCAAATATATACAAGATCTCAAACTTCATGGATCACCACCATAATCATTAAAATCCAAGTATTATGAAAAATACAGGTACTGTGCTCCTGAATATAACCACCTTTATGCAAAAGAATCATTTATTTCATTTACAGAGAAGGAAGTTTCCCACAGATATACTTTATATTTCAATAGTTCTCAGGAATAATTTGTGCTTTGTTTCCTCTCTAAAACATAGATACTCTTCTTTTACTTGTACTTTTGCAATGGAAGCATGCACCCATGAATTTACTGGAAGTCTTTCTATAGAATTGAGAGGGTAAATGTGGAGAGGTAGAGAGTAAAGTTCAGTGATGCTCTACTAGTTTGTACAGTTGCACATATTCTCCTTACACTTCTTCTGTATATACTGTAATAAATACATGTGTGTAATAATCTGATGTACTTAGAGAAAATAGGTTTTTTTTTTTACATTGTTTTTAGTTTGTCCATTAGAATGAGAAAGACCTTTCTATATTCTCAGCATAGACAACTGTAGCATTGTCACCTGAAAAGTGGCAGGCGCATGCCCTATCCCCTTCAGTTTCCTAGGGCTATGATTGCAGTGAAAGTAAAAGAGTTTTCTGGTCTTTGCCTGGCCCTTTGTTGCAATCCCAAGTTATTTTTACTGCCTGTCTTCATGAGTGGGAATTTATTTTAACAGTAGTTTCAAACTGGTAGAAACAAAGCAGCACTTTGGGGTTGATAACAGTGAAGACAGAAGGAGCAATAAGATAATAGTGTCAGTGAGCTGTTGCAATAGCTCAGTTGTTTGTGGAGCTAAGGTCTTAGCCAGCAATATGCCATGGCTGACATGAAATTTGATGGAAATAATAAAAACTTGTCAGGCTGACTGACAGAACTCATTCCAAAGCCGGGGCTTTTCTGTCCCACTGGGCCTCCAATATTTAATGCACTGACACTTGAGTGTTGTGGGCATGCAGAGTCAGTCACTTACGTTAGCAACCACCTTTGTTTGCATTCTTAACCCTTTAATTAATAAACAAAGGGAAGGAGATGTGACTAGGTCAAATGTCTGAATTTTCTGTAGTTACAGTGAAATTCATAGAATCACAGGATGGTAGGGGTTGGAAGGGACCTCTGGAGAGAAGAGACCTTTGGTTCCCCAGGACCAGATCCAGGAAAGTTTTGAGTATTTCAAGAGAAGAAAACACTGTCCTTTTATCTTCAGCATGTGCTATCCACGGAGGAGTAACAGGCTGGGTATGCACTTTAGCAGTAGATATGCAGACAGGGATCCAGACTGACAATTTAAAAAAAAAAACCCCAAGTATTTGAAGGAGTGTCACTGTAAAATGAGGGAAAGGTAAAAAGAACATGCAAATGAAGTTTGCCACGTTATTATGGAAATACCGTTTCTATGGTAATACCTTACTGAATTGATGCGCAGCACTAGACTTCAGCGACATTGCATAGCCAAGGACAAGGCAGGTCATTATATACCCAATAATGGCTTTGTTTATCTCCCTTTCTTCTGTGCTTTCAGAGACGCTTTCACGCAAATCACCTAAATATTTTGCGAATTGTCAGCTGACAATCACAAAATTAAAAATTCATGGTTTTCTGAGTCCCTCAGCTGAAGTTTGTATCAGTGAAAGCTTCTATAGCCTTTCAAGTCATTGCATCTACAGAGTCTAAATTTGGGTATTTGGTTATTAGATTTCTACTGTTTCAGCCACCTAGATATAAGTATGATATATCCTATTTTGGAGGAGAAAATTAAAAGAAAAAAAGAAGTGAATATGTGGCTAGCTGCATCAAGCAACACAAAATGAAAAAAAAAAGAAAAAAGCAGACATTAATCACTTGATAATATTCTTGCTTAGCTACTAGTACTAGTTTTTAAAGCATGTGAATAGGTATGTAACCGCAGAATCTGGAACCCTCACAGCTCTCTTTTGGCATGTCACTTTGCAAACAATTAATTTGTTCTGGGCTTTACTATGCCGTGCCAAAAATATGGATATTATTTTGCATGACATACTTCATCAGGCTGTTGGGAATATTTGCCGAAATACGTAGAGGACTTTAAAGTTATAATATAATAGAGAAAATATATTATTTTAACTGAACACAGAAACAGGATTTTTGAAAACAGAAAGGAGCATTACCACCTGGAAGAGAGTCAGTAGGTTGTATCTCAAATTCTCCTTAGTATTAATTTGTGCCCTTACTCTGCTGTAGATAGATAAGAAATAGAAAAAAACAAAGCTCTGTAGTCTAGGTTTTTTGTTGTGATGTTATGATTTTGCTTGGTTTTTTAGCATGCCATACCTTCCTGTAGCTTGTCAAGCATATAATTTCAAAGGCAGTGTGGTCCTTTATCTATTTCTGATACTATGAAGCCTTGACCAAATTAAATTCAGAATAGAATAAATTTAGTTGTTATAAAATAAACTATTATTACTGTAATCTCTCACACACAAAGATTCCCATATGTATTTCTAAGACAATCTAAAGCTCAAAAATTACTACGTTATGTTATCTTTTTTTAGAAAACTGAGTAGAGATATATCAAGTTGAGTGTCCTGTGGCAAAAGTTACTTATTTATCTGATTCTGAAAGGATAAGACTACCCAAAAATCAAAAATAGACATTAGAAAATATTCATGGTAGCTGGTTACAGGTTGGTTTTTTTGTATATTATTAAGAGTTAAGAATGCAAAAAGGTTGTTTATTTGTGGGTTTGTTTGTTGGGTTTGTTTGTTTGTTTGTTTTTTAGGAAAACTTAATCTCTGATGAGAGCTGATGTCATTCTGTTAAACAGCGGAGGATAATCAGGCTAACATCCCACTTAGTAGTAAAGCCACTTAGAGATGTCAACAGATATGTTTATCTTGTTAGGGAAATTGCCTTGAACAACTGTGATCTTGAGATACAGAGAACAATCTCTCTGGACCAAGCTGCTTTTAGAGATCCAGGAGTCATCTACACATCAGCACATCCAAGTGAAGAGTGAGTAAAGGCAGACTGGACAAGCTTCTTGAGTGTTTATTAGTATAGCTTTAAAAGATAGATACTGAAGGATAAAGTTAAACAACAGCTGCTGTTTTTGGAGATGGATACTAAATTCTCTAAGCAGAAGAGATAGAAATACATTGTGCCATTCTGTCTGTGCATGTGAGTGCAGGAAAAAAAAGCTCCGAACATCCAGAAGTTCCTGCTTCTGAAAGAGCAACATAAAAATACCTCCAGTTCAGCACAGCTCAAATCAATGATTGCAACATTAAACATAACTGGCAAAGCATTTTGAGAGTCTTTACCTGAGGAAATCTAATAATAATTAGGAAACCTTTTTAAATGTATATATTATCCTGATGGTACAAAAGAAAACTATACCTATGTTACCCGTGAAAAAAAAAATGAAAAATTAAAAGTAGTAGAGAGGGATGGAGGGAAAGAGGGATAAAAAAAAAGCACTATTACAGATATTCTTTAGTAGCAGCCTGAAGATTATCTCCCTTCATCCTCTGTGTTCCCTTTGTATGTTTTCAAAACAGTCAGATGATAAACTGCATTTTGTTTTGTAGTCTGGCCTATTTAGTAGTTACAGTAAGAAAACACCAATTCTCCAAAGAATGACAGTTGCCATTGAAATGATTCTATTTGAGAACTTAAAGAATCACACAAAAGTGTGATTTTATAAATAATTTTTAACAATCTAAAAATTAAATTATTTTTATACTTCTACAAATTGAATTAAGAACTCTGGATAATGCATTTTTTTATTTTATTTATTGATTTTTTTTTCAATTTATTGTGTAAATTCATAAAATTATTT